>CM052720.1:3453786-3478402 GCA_028551405.1 Uromys caudimaculatus | reverse complement strand
TGTGTTTAAAACATTGTATCATTAAAGACTTCTTTTGAGCTTGATCGGACCTCGTCTTGCTCCAACACATTCCTTTGTTTCCTGCTTCTTTCCATAATCAATGGCTTCCTTCCACAGCATTTCCACAGCATGGAGTACCCGCTGGCGGGAACTTCGAAACTAGTGACAGTTACACAGTAAGATCCTTTAATAACTAATGAAAAGTGATATTTACCATGATGCATATCACGGAGGAACTGATATTTAAACTGATTTGAAAAATTATTAAGAATTACACATGTGAAGTGGTAATATGTTCCAAGCAAAAAAATCATAATATTTATGAGCTTGTGGAGAGCCTCATAAAACAAAATATCTATATACTTAAGTATAGTTCAGTTCTGATTTATTATTGTAACATCCAAATTATGATTAATTACCTATGGCATAGGGAAGTGGTAAACATATATAATAAATGGCATCCCTGTAAATAAAGACTATGGAATTTATTTTCAACGTCATGTGGCTCATGTAAATTCTAAAAAAAAAAAAAAAAAAAAAAAACCTTAGTAGATCATGCATGATAGGATATTTCTGTCAGGATCTGTCAGTAGAATATCTGATTTATATGATTGTTTGAAGATAACTCTACATATACATTGGCAATGATGAGCATGTCGAAGACATTCTAAAGTGAGAATAATGATCTCAGATCAATTTAGTCATGAAAATTTTTATGTTTTTATGAAAACAGTGATAACAACTATAAAGTTATTACCTCAGGGCATAGCCTGCTAATGTAACATACATACTATGGCAAGATATGGAAAGGTCCTCTAAGTCAGATGTCTTAAGTCTAGATGAAATTCCACTGCTGTTTCTAATAACATGAAAGGTATGAAAAATTATTTTATCCCTTCATTTCATTGCTTTTATTTAAGTGGAAACAGATAACATCTCTAGTGGTTTATATGTTTAATACTTTTGGGATCACTGATAAGTTGGTTGATTTTAGCTATTAGGACCCACTTTCTTCCTGATCAGAGTGTTTTGGAACATTCTGAAAGAAGACAACTTTGTGCTCAGTGAGCTTTATATTTTATTAGTTACAGAATATTTATCTTCATATTTTGGCAATCTTATCAATAGGTAAAGTGGATAAGTACTCATAAGTCTACTGTACATTGACATTTTTTCAATTTGTATTTTCATTTTTCTACCTCTACCAACAAGCAAGAATCAACAGCCTCGGTGACTGGCTAGAAGCAACAGCAACGGGCAGGCTGTTCACCTGTGTGCCTTCCCATTGTCTAGAACAGCTTTTCATACAAAGTCCTTCTCATGATATTTTATCATAGTTGTATTTTATCTTTTAAAATGTAAGAATCAGATATTATTTAGGTTTCTTTGAAAATATGTTTATTTCCCCACTTTAAGCATTAACAAGTGAAGATATAAATATGTTAAATTTCTGTATATCAATTAATAACAAGAAAAAGTACCTCAGTGATTATTACAACTGCCAAGACTCAGTAAAAAGATAAGAATAAAACTATGTTTTGTAGAATGATATGAGACAGAATCATTGCCTGGGGTTTCTAATCTGAGAATGCAACTCAGATATGCAGATTATATTTTTCCTTTCTAATGAAAAAAAAAATAAAAACAACTATAGTCCTCGTGCCTTGAGGCTTTGAGAGCAGCTTTCTGCTTTGTGCTCTGTCAGTTCTCATTCTTACCTATGTAGCTCACTCATCCACACTGGCGTACATGTGCAGATCTGAATAATGCCGTTATGGCAGTTCTATAGGCCAGCTTCTTTCCTGGCATCGATTCCAGTAAAATATTTCTTAACCTTGGATCAACAAATGTCAAGTTCTGACTGTAAATTCAACTCTAATGGGACTTGTAGCAGTGGCCTTTCATTTTGTAACTAAGACATGGGTAAGTGACCTACTGAATTTCCTGAAGGATCTAGTCCTGCAATAGAGGTTTGGTTTTGTTTTGTTTTGTTTTGTTTTGTTTTGTTTTGTTTTGTTTTGCTACAGTTAGGCATTTACAATCTAAAAATTACTAGTTGCTTTACTTGCATTATTTGGCTTACTTCATACAATCAATCTTAAAGTCAGAATATTTTTTAAACCAATCATGTTTTACATGTAGGGAAGCTGCATAAGAGTGTATTGCATCTGCTCAAGCAATCAATAGAGTTCTACACTTAAATCTTGAATTACATTATTGAAGGGCTTGTGTTATATAGTCATTTAGCCTGCTTCTTACAGCTGATTTCAATATAGAAGAGGTTACCTTCATGGCTTAGATGTTCATTAGTCATCTGCTCATTTGCTATCCATTTTTTTTGTAGGATATCTTGTTCTAAATGCTTACTGCTTATTCCTGTCACCTTTCACTGGGTGGTCCAGGCCACAATTCACTTCAACATGAGAGCTGAGAATATGATTTTATTAGTGTCTCAATCCCTCTCCCCATATGGTTGTAAGAATGTGAACTAGTTCTCTGCTTCATCTATTCAAGTGTTTATATATCCTAATAAACTAAACATTTAAAGATAATATTATATAGATGGAATATCTTTAGCTTACTATGTTAATATAAAGGTTCATGTTCACATATATAGTTGAAATTCTATATATAAATTCAAATAGCGGAATAAGAGGTAAGTTTTTACATAGATCTTTCAATTCATGGTATGGGTTTCATTAAGAATCATGGATGTGGGGCAAACAGACATGCAGATTCCTCTGAGTTTTCAATGTCTGTTTTGCACGGTCACAATTTTCAAACATGTATACTCACTAGCTAAATCACCTTTAATGCCAGGCTAATGAAGATATAGCTTATATGTCTATTATTCCCATATTTTTGATAATTTCTTCATTGTTTACTAAATTTACCCAAGTCTATTTATAATACGCAGTTTCACTTATCTATACTCCAAATGTCTGTTTTGACATGATCTATGCCACAGTGGTGTTTCTCTTTCATTGTATGTAAGGATCATGTTTGTGGAAAAGGATATCCAAACCTTGGTTCCACCCCTGACTAATTAATTTATAATATTAGTCATTGAGTTCTACCATAGTACACTCTGATTTTTAGCCATGATTATGAATATTTACTACAGTAATGTGTTAAAATTAAGCATAAGATTTAGGATACTTTACAGAATATAAAATAACATTCAAGAATAAGATAATTGTCCCAAATATATATATATTGCATCCTAAGTTGTAACTGATTGGAACAAAACTTATTATTTGCAAATAATTGATAGCAAAATATAATAACTAAGACTTTTGGGTTGTTGAAGCTGAAGAACTAAAATAAATTTGAGTTTATTAGACTTTAAGATCCAATGGATTTGTTAAAAAAAAAAATCAGACTTCAGTGAGGGAGAATCATCTGAGAAGAGAAATATTTTACAAGATTCTAGAGTCAAGAGTACTGAACCAATGGAACAATAATGAATGATAATGATTATTTTAAAATAATAAAATATAGCTTAAGTTGTAAAATGAACAATCAGTAGAATATAGTTGAAGATATATTTCCTATCTTATAGGATAGTAGATTAAATAACTCCAGCTGAAGGAACAGTTTTATCTATAGCTCATTTTTAAAAATTTAACTAGCTCTGATGCTAGTACACAATAAGAATTTTTAAAGCAACATGTACAAGAGGAGATGAACCTCAGAATGTGGACTTGCTCTGGCTTCAAGCCCTTATGATAGCAGATTAAGAGTACAAGTGTAAGTTGAGACCCTGGCACAATGAAACAGCAGTGCTTTTTGTGTCCATGCTGCTGTGTACAAGACTGGTTTCAGTCCTGCTGGAGCTGTGCCTGGCTTGGCAGCTCAGAGAAATCAGTATAAAGGTTGTGCTGTTTAACGTTCGAGTGCTTGCTGGTATGCAAGTCAAATCAGAGTTCTCTGATGGGCTTTGGTGCAGCTGGAGCAAGCTGCAGGAGAGAAATCCCTGAGAAATGGCACGAAAACTGAACAACGCATTTCTGTGGCCTTAGAAGCAATCATTTTTGTTTCATAGTTGCATGCTGCATCTGTAAGCTTGTGGATGTTTGAGCAAGTTCCAATGTGTTTGATGACAATGAAGATTTGCATTGATTGAAGTTGAAAACCTACTTAAGATATGTGGCAGTGCATGTTATTGTAAGCCCAAATAAAAACACATGATCTCTGTGGCAACGTAGGACTCATGTACGACTTTAGATAAAGCTTAAAAATTGGTTATAGCAACTGAGAAACATTCTGTCCACATTTTACATATGAAGAGGCCCCTAAGAACCTTGACATGTGAGAAAATGCCTGACCTGAACTTCGTTCTAGTAGTTTAGAGAAGTTTGGCTTAATAGTCTATAAAATGAAGCAGCGAGCTCATAAATTTCGAGTTTTTCTGAATATCCTTGTTTTGAAGGTCTTACTAAAAATTGAAGTACAAGTTGACTTTTTGTTTTCCTGCTCATCAGTCTTTTACAAAGTGGCATAGAAGAAGATGCTACTTATTCCTCTCATTGAAAGATTTTTTTCCTCATATACATACATATCATGATTATGGTTTCCCTCCAGCTACTCCTCCTAGTGCTTCTATACCTCCCTGCCCACTTTATACCACTCCTTTCTGTTTCTCATTAAAAAACAAATAAACTTCTAAGGAGTAATAATAAGGCTTAATAAAATAAAATAAAAATAATACACTGGCACTGAAGAGAAAAAAATAAACTCAAGAAGAGGATCCTAAGAAAAAGCACAAGAAACAAATATCCACTGGTTTGCTCACTCAGAAATCCAATCAAAACATTAAACTGAATGTCATAATACCTATTGAAAGGACCAGGGGCAGACCCACTCAGGCCATGTGTATGCCGCTTCAGTTTCTGGAAATTTGTATGCGATTTGATCACCCTATCAGAGATGCTTATAATCATAGTCATTACTTCTCTATTCATAATAGCCAGAAATTATAATAGCCATAAAGACAATGGAAATTGATAATTATTCATGGAGCAGGAACAAGAGGAGCACACGGGGAGTTGTAGTAGAGAGGGTGATTGGGAGAAAATATGGGGAGAGACAGCTATAATAATGGCCATTTGAGGGATAGTCTGGAAACCTAATTTCTATACCATGCACATATATGAAGATAATTTAAATGAAATTACCAAATAGAGTCCAACCGGCCATCTCTTATAACCAAATGAAGCTTCCAGTACCTAAAAATTGAGTGGTTGACTGAAGGAGTCCCATGGAAATCACCAAACAACCCAAGAATGTAGGTTGTTTTCCACAAACTGAGAGTAAGACCCCATTAAATGCATTACATCAAAATAAATTTAAAAATGAATACAATACATAAACATAAAGAAGTCAAGCTGGTGCCTTCATAGAACCTTCAATCCCATGCCCTAGTAACTTTGGTACAGGAAGGTACTCTGCAGACTACTGAAACAGAAATGTAAACTCAAACCCAGCCTCAAGCCCTTTGATCTACAATGATGTCCTGCCCTCAAGGTGTGCTAGGGCAAAGGTGGCTCAAATTTTGTGGTAGAAACCAACCAATATCTCATTCACTCAAGGACCACTCCATGGATGAAACTCATATCAGACTAATTTCTTCAGTGATGAAAAATCAACAATAGATGGCTCAGGGACCTAGAAAAAAACCCGAATACTATTTATCCGAAAAAAAGAAAAATAGCAATAAAACGAGTCCTGATGACATTCTTCTATATTAATAGGTCAGTGCCTTGTAACCATCATGAGAGAAGCTTACTTCTATAGCAGATGAAAACAAATACAAAGACCAACAGCCAGATGTTTTTCAGAGAATGAGAGATCTTGGAACACTCAATACTAAGCAGTATGTATACACCAAATCCTTCCCTTCTGGACTTGGGGAACCTTCTGGAAGAGGAGGCAAAAAGAGTGTAAGGGCCTGAAGCTTGGAGGACACGAAGAAATCAATGCCCTCTAAATCAACAGGATAAGCAGACATATGAACTCACAGAGAATTAGGCAGAATGTACATGACTAAAAATTTGACAGAGAAATGGCTGACAAAACAGTGGCTCTATTTTACTGGGCAGCAATCCATTAAAACAACAGCAACAACAACAAATTTTTCCTTGTCAACATACTCTGCTCCTGATATTCATTTTCATTACCTTCTGCAACATTGTGATTGTCTCCACAGCATTGCCTTAACCAAAGAATAAACCTTAGGGGAGGAGAGTGTATTAAAAATATCTACACATCTGCTCTCAGCCTCTCCATTATCACTAGTGAGGTTCTAAATCACCTTGTGTCTGATGACATTAAATCAAGAGAACAGGGAAAGGAGGCCATGTCAGCACGCTGATAATGCAGCCACTGTACTGTCTGCTTAGGTTAGCCCCTGTCACATTTCATTTAAAGGGCACTAAATACAGCAATTTTGATAGAGGACAAGTTTGTAAAAGTAATTCCATTTTTTCTTGTCTTGTGCGCAACTGCAATTAGTTTATAATAACAACTGCAGCATCCCAAGCTTCTGAAAAAAAATTTTTTTGTTGAAGTCATTTCATTGTGTTGGCTCTTTATAATTTCATTTCATTTCCATATAAACAGAATGTAAGATTGTACTGATTAAAAACCTCTCAGGTTGCGTCTTGAAGAATTTCAATCTTGGTATGGTTAGATAAATAGTTTATGCTTGGTTTTGCATATTTAGGAGCATTCACTGGTATTTTTTTATTTTCTGAATTTTCAAACTTTCTTTTTTTCATTTCTTAGTAAAATTTATTTTCAATGGATATGTAAAGCATTGTTTGTATGAATGGAGTGGCAGGTCATGTTTTAATGTGAAGATATATAATTCAATTTTAAATCAATAAAAGAATGCATTTGTCATTTACAGTGAAACTTTAAATATCCTTTCTTTTACTTTTTTGAAGTCTGTTACTTTATTTTAACCATCACACAGAGCAAGGACACAGTAGAGCTACTTCTATGCAATCATCACCTGGTATGATAAACCATCATAGCTGCTTCTATAAAACTAAAACTCATTATATATTGATCAACTGTATCTTATCACCTCTTCCTGTTCACTTTGACCTCTTATAACTGCCATACTAGTTTCAATGTCTAGATCAACTTCTTTGAATTTCACGTGTGCATAAGGTAAGTCAGTACTTGCCTTTGTCCATAAGGCTTATTTTATTTAATGGAAGGACGCAAAATTTCAGTCAATCATTGTGTATGACAGTTTTATATTTTTCTATAGCTGAAACAAATCATGCTGTGAAAGGAACTTTAGACATTATCCTAAAATACTGAGAAAGGCTAATATACCTTAAGTTTGAGGATCTAGTAATAATCACTTTTGCAATTCTCTGTACATAAATGCACGTGTTTGTGGGAGGGGGCCATCATGTAAAGGAAATCCTATACAAATAGAACAGGGGATACTTGCTGTGAAGATTCATCAACCACTTATAAGATAATATCTGCCAAGAAGGTAGCTGCCTGGAAATGAGTATTTGGCTAGCAGCCTTCAGATGAAGATGTAGAACGCTCAGCTCCTCCTGCACCATGCCTGCCTGGAAGCTGCCATGTTCCTGCCTTGATGATAATGGACTGAACCTTTGAACTTGTAAGCCAGCCCCAATTAAATGTTGTCTTTAAGAGTTGTCTTAGTCCTGGTACATTTTCATAGTTGTAAAACCCTAATTAAGACTTTCAGCACCTTGGTGTTCTAGCTACTGAAGGTTGGTGATAAAGTTTTCTGTCTTGTCCTTGAAAAGATGTGATCTATGGATGAGAAAATAGTCATGTAAAAAATTCATAGGTTCATGTAGTAGAAGGTTTGTGTATTTTGAGAACTGTTAGCTACTATGTCCCTCCAGATAAGTTGAAAAATCTCACTGGAATCACAAAAAGAGCAAATCTCCTATGCAGCTATATTGTAACTAACAGAGCAATGACACATTGACTCAGGAACTAAAACACAATAAACTGTGGAAACATACAATATGTGGCCTTAATTTTTAACAATTTATATTTTATTTAATTGACTTAGTAATTGTACATATTTTGTGGTATAGTATGAAATTTTTATAGATATTATATATATAAAATAATTGTATAATCAGGATGCTTAGCTGTGGTGGTTTGAATGAGAATCAGCTCATAGGCTCATATATTTGAATGATTGCTCCTTAGCTTTTGGAACTTTTTAGGAGGGTTTAGGAAGTGTGACATTTGGAACTTTTTGGGAGGGTGTAAGAAGTGTGACATTGTAGGAGGAATTATGTCACTGAGTTTGGGCTTTGAAGTTTCAACAGCGCAAGTCATTCCCAGTTAGCTCTTCCTCTTTCCTATTTGCACATAGAGATGTAGGCTCTCAGCTACTGCTCCAACACCATGCCTGCCTGCTATCATGCTTCCTGACATCATGGTCTTGGACACACTCTCTAAAGTTCTTAAGTCCCAATAACCTATTTCTTATATATGTTACTTTGGTGTCTTCTCAGAGGAAGAAAGAAATAACTAGGGCATTTTCATAGTCATCATAGCAGACAGTTATCTTTTTCACTTGTGAGAAGATGGGATTCACATTTGTGGTGGTTTGACTATGCTTGGCCCAGGAAGTAGCACTATTAGGAGGTGTAGCCTACTTGGAATAGGTGTGGCCTGACTGGAGGAAGTGTGTCATTGTTGGTGTGGGCATTAAAACCCTTATCTTAGCTCCCTGCAAAGTCTTCTCCTGGCAGCTTCAGATGAAGATGCAAAACTCTCAGTTCCTCCTGCACCGTGCCTGGATGCTGCCATGCTCCTGTCTTAATGATAATACATTGAACCTCTGAACCTGTAAGCCAACCTCCATTAAATGTTGTCTTTATAAGATATGCCTTGGTCATAGTGTCTTTTCACAACAGTAAAACCATAACTAAGACACAAGTATATAAATAAGATCATTATTTATGGGAGTGTTTACAATATATGTTGTTTTAGTTTGTCTTCTGTTGCTGTGATAAATACCATGACCAAAAGAAACCTGGGTGAAACAGGCTTAATTCATATTACACTTTACACTCGATAATCATGAAAGGTCAGAGCTGGAGTGCAAAGAAGAAACTTGGAGCCAGGAGGTAATGCAGAGACCACAGACGAATGTTGCTTACTGGCTTGGTCCTCAGAACTTTCTCAGATTGCAGGGTTGTTTTTGTTTGTTTGTTTTTGTTTTGTTTTCATTAATTTAGTTATGCAATTTACATCTGAAATCTGTTCCTCTTTCCTCCCAGTCCTACCTTCTGTAGCTCCTCCCCCTTTCCCAGTCCCACCTTCTGTAGCTCCTCCCCCTTTCCCAGTCCCACCTTCCATAGCTCCTCCCCCTTTCCTCCCTACTCTTCTCCTCTGAGAAGGGAGAAGCTTCTCCCACCTCTCACCTCTCACCTCCTTCCCATATCACAAACTCTGGGACATCAAGTCTAGGCAGGACTAGGCACATCCTATCCCACTGAGGTCAGACAAGGTAGCCCAGTTAGGGGAAAATGATCCACAGATAAGCAACAGATTTAGGGACAGCACCAGTTCCATTTGGTCCAGATCTGCATGAAGAGCAAACTGCACATGTACTACACATATGTATGGGGCCTTGGTCCATTCCATTCAGCTTACTTTTTTATACAGTTTAGGAATACTTGCCTGTGATGTCACAACCCGCAGTAGAATAGGACCTTCCATGTTTATAATTATTGAAGAGAAACGCCCTATAAACTTACATATAGGTCAATATGTTGGTGGCATTTTTTCCCAATTGTTGGTCTGCCTTCCCAGATAATCTTGTGTCAATTTGGCAAAAATAACAACCAGCACATATGCAGATTTGAGAGCACATACATTGGGCTGAGAGGTTTAGATAAGCAACCGCCTACTAGTAATGAATTCATCCAACACCCAAATCTTGGTATCTAATACTGTATTGCAATACTAGGAACATGAGTTTCAGGGAAAGATGCATAGTTTAACAGTCAAACCGGAAATATACATGATGAATAAATGTGTC
Source organism: Uromys caudimaculatus (assembly GCA_028551405.1). NCBI lineage: Eukaryota > Metazoa > Chordata > Mammalia > Rodentia > Muridae > Uromys > Uromys caudimaculatus. Next base: position 3,468,339 of record CM052720.1, on the reverse strand, counting down.
TTTAAGAGCTATAAAATGAGGAAACACTAAACAAACAAACAAAACCATGACCACATTATAATAATATGTAGCAAAACTATATAAAAACTGATAAAATCCCCAATGTCCGAAGTCCTAACATTTCATAATGGAATAAAATAGTATTGGAATGTCCTAAAACATAAAGCAAATATCCACATCAGTAAATTTCATCAATATATTCAGTTACTTATTCAGAGTTATGAGACTGCATTTACATATATTGTTTCATGTATAAAGACATAAATGAGGAAAAGAAATGACGAATGCGTATGAAAGAATTCCAAAATCTTTATGTAGCTTTTCCACCCCAAAGAAGGCAGAACATCATCCCTAAATCTAAATGAGGCTTGAACTAGTAACTCTTCCCAAAGAGCTTAGAACCTACAGAAGAACTCCAGCACTGTGCAGTAGAGAAATCTGACAAGAATCATCTCAGTCAGATGAAACGTATAAACAATAATGCCAGCATCATGTTGACAGCACATAACTTTGGTAGGAGGTAGCAAAAATGAAGCATCTCTCAAAACACAAAAGCTCAGTCTAATCAGGAATAAAAAAGACACTCAACATTTACCAGCCGTGAGACAATCTACAAAATCAGACTAATTACTTTCCAATCTGTCAAAGGCATCAAAAACAAGGCCTGTCTGAAAAGCTATCATAGCTAAAGAAGGTGCTAGAAATATGTAAAGTTATATTTGAAGGCAATGTCCTGAGGAGATTCTACATAGAAAAAAATAGATATTTAGTAAAACTCATAGAAATATAAGTAAACTATGGTGAGTTCATAATGTCATTATTATTATTTAACTTATGAAATGAAACATACTGATATATAATTTTAGCAGTAGAGGAATGTGTGTGTAGGAGTATAAGAATTCTTTATATTCTATTTCATATTTTCTTCAAGTCAATGATTTCTCTTATATGAAATATTAACTTAGATAAAACATGAAGAATGTAAATATTATATGTGTGGGTGCTATGACTTTGCAAAGAATGTAAATAAAAGAGGTGATTGGTAAATTATTATTTGAACAGTTAGAGGAAGCTGGAGACGAGCTAGCTGGATGAAAATCAGAAAGTGGTGTACTCTTGGGAGTATAGATCATCCAGTGCAAAGACATGAGAGCTGAGGACTCAGGTGTGTAGAGAACCAATGTGGCTTGGGTGAAGTCCATCAGAAACCAAGGTGGCAAAAAGGGGCTTCACATTTGGCTGGATTTTATGACTCTGTATACTGAACATATTACATAAAGACTTTAGGAAAATATCACATTATTGATTAGAATGAGATGCCACTGGAGGGATCTTAACTAGAGACCAACATAACTGACATATAATATGCCATAATATATATTTTGTTGAAAATTAAGTAGATGTGTCTTCAAGGTTTGGGATAAGATATGGGAAAGAGTATGGTGGCCTTAGAACCAATTAGGTGATCTTGGCTGTCTCTGAGCTAAAATGTGATCACAGCTGAAAAAAAGATTTACAAAAGTGGGAATTAATAGAAATGCTCCTATTCTTGACATGTATAACCTTATGTTTACCCTGGATTAGATTTTGTTTTTACGAGACAAAATGCACAAGCAATAATGCATGTCAAGATTTGTTCTGAGTAATATAAAGTTGATTTTATATTTATCAAATTCTAATAGTTATTTAGTGGATTTTTGAAGTAGGAGTGTAGACACTGATTTACTAGGGTAAGCCAAGGGTGAGATACCAGCTAACAAATAAGCAGTAAGCACATTCATAGTATTTAATAACATGAAAGCATTTACAATCTTGAAATACGTGAATAACATCTTGAAAGTCACTGAATGAAGAGACCACAGGTACTAAGCTATGAAAAACTTGCAAAATAAAATAACCAAGAAGAATGAAGAGGAAGGGCAATTAATAGTGAAAAAAACCAAGAATGAGTGGGAATTTGCAGTAAACTAATAGAATCAACTTGGATCACATGATAAGAACCATCAAACACCACTGAAATGGCCTTGCAGTGACAACAGATGAGGTTAAGATTCAGCTTAAATTCAGGCTAATGTTAGATAGAGTACATTGCTGACATCAGTAAATATAATGCATGTGTTACTGTAGGTGGCATCTCCATTCATGCAGTTTTATTTAGAATAAAAGAGAAACAGATGCTGGGAGGGGACTATCACTGGAAGGGAGGACAAATCCAACCATTCATGGTCCTCAGTAAGACTTTTAGGTTCATCTGATTTATTTAAATAAATAATTTAATAACCTTAATCAGAAAAACTTGCTAGACAGATGAAACATAATAGTGTGGAAAAAGTAATAATAGTTTTATTATTCTTAGTGAATGGCTTGATTATAGGTACATCAACTAAAAGGGACAGTGACAAACTGACTTCTGATGCCCTAGAAGGTGGCTACCTGAGTGTGGACAACCCTAAAGAAAAATATAAAGTTGGGAACTTGCAGAAGGTTTCGTTGGAATACTTCTGTTTTCCAAAAGTAGAAATTAAGGCTATCATTTGATATGAATATCAAAGAGAAAGTATCAAATTCTAGAGGAGATAGGAAATTAAAACTGGTGTCTTTGACCACAGAAGATGTATGATGGGGAGGTAGCTGTGTTATGATTATCAGGAATTATTCAAGATGCTTTATGAACTAAGCCTATTTGAACATAAAGTCGTAGAAAAGTAGGGAGTCAAGAACTTTGTTTACTTCTTCTATGTTTGTGTGCACCAATCTCAGACATATAAGAGGCAGACATTTGTATCAAATAAGTTCCACATTCACCAGCTAAATACAAAGGCAACAAACTAGAAAAATTGAAGACTTTTATAGTAATAAGCTATAACATTTAAACTTAGGAACAGGTCAAATGTATCAAAGACCAGGGTTACAAGAAAAATTAAATAAAATTAATAAGTTAGGAAGTCGGTAGCAGAGAACTTGTGTTGGAAGTACCAAGTAAAAAATGATGAAAGGTGAAACTGATCCAATTATATTGTGAAGAGCTATGCTTTTTTGTAATATTAAGTCACTGATTAAGCACATGTGAGTCCGTTTCAAATGTAGACTAGAGGCAAAATAAACAGAAGGGGAGTTAAAGAAGCAAGCATTAAGTGTTAAGTGTATTTCTATACATATATTGAAATCATCCATGATTGAGTCTTCTGTCTTGTGGAAAGAATCACAATGGGCCAACAAATATCATGATGAAAATTGTTTAATTAAATGTGATCTGAAGATAAAATGAAGAAGGTAGCATCAGGTAGTACAGGCAATGGACATGAAAAGTCAAAATGAATGTTTTATGGAGATAGGGTGTAGAATTTTATAAAAACCATAAACTATCAAATTCTTACTAGAGTGAATTTCAACATCACACACACACACTGCAGTCTACCACCCAAGGGACCTCTTTGGAAGATATTGTTTTATAGAAAACAACAGATCTTCTCAGGAAGTTATGGGCAAGGAGTGCAATAATGGAAATTTTAAGAGAAGTTGTAAGAGACTGTGAGGAAGAAGGGAAGATAAGGTTGTGTTGCTGTTAATGGTGTTTGTAATATGGCAAATAAAATTTATAGAATTAAGAGGGGTGAGAAAACAAGTCATGTTCTGTGTATAGAAAATCAGATTAATTTTGGGAAGTTTCTATGAGTGCATGTTTCATAGGAAATGAGCCACATTGAAATATTTTCCCTGTAGATTTAAGACTAAGAATGGTCCTCAGACTCACAATCAATAGCCAGGGAATATGGTGTATAAACTGGCTTTCACCCTTATTAGTAGTAATAGTGAAATTAGCAGTAGACAAATTTGTATAACTAAAACTATAAAAGTCAGGCATTATGACCCATAGCTCAAGTAGGAGAGGGAAGAGGATTTCTGAGTTTGAAGCCAGTCTATTCTATACAGCAAGTTCCAAACTGGCAAAGGTGCATAAGGAGAGAGAGAGATCCTCTTGCAGAAAACAGAACAGGACAGAACAGAAGAGGACACCAAAGACTGTAGTAGAATACCCTATTTGACTTCAAATGAATTAGGTAAAAGGCTTAAGCCAATCAAATACATGAATGACTCTTCAATTCAATTAATTCTGACTGAGAGCCTGTGTCTGAGCAAATCTCAGATAAAGGACATTCATCTACTGCAACATCCACAAAGATGACTTTGACTGCAGAGTCTGAGTTCTGATATCTCACACCATAATAAATAGTGTATTTATTAAACCATACACATGACATTTTACTTAGAGAGCAAAGACTTAGCAAAGAACCCCAACATGTTATCTTGTCAGGTGTTTGTGTTTTATCCTCTGCACTTGGCCAGCTGCACTAGCTTCTGTGCAATAGTTCTGGACAAACACTTGACAGGCATACTTGTTGTTTTTCTTCCTGTCATTATGTTGTGTCAGTCAGCAAGACCACTGAATACGTAAGAGCTATCTCTTTATGTTCTTCACAATTGTCATTTTGAGAGTATGGACAAGCCCCTGGTTCAGGTTTATAAGAATCTATGTGACCCGGCTGCTGCTGCTTTCTGACAGGAAGTCATTGTCTCTGATACCTAGTGCATCTCTATCACATTAGTCTTAGGTTCCATTTTTCATGCATTATATTTGAAATCATACTGCTTTCTTCATAGTATTCACAATATCTTCCTCTGCATCAAGTGTTTTCCCCTTTGCACACCGGACACCCCTTCCCTGCATATTTAAAAAACAGCCCTTCACAAACACTTGTTTTCCTTATTATCAAACTGGAAGTTGAAAATCTGCTTCTGGGGAATGGGGAGCTGTCTCAGTCAAGAAAGTTCACTTTAAAGCATGAGGACCTGAGGTTTATCTCCAGAACCCACATAAAAATGCCAAATACAGCGGTGAATGTTTAAAATCTTTTACTTCCAGAGGTTGAGGAGAAGAGGACCCCTGGAGTCCACAAGTCAGTGAGCTTAGATTTCATTGTGTGGTCCAAAATAGTGAGATGCTCTGTCTTGAGTGGGGGGGGGGGGGCGATCAGGGGAGGATGGGGAGGGAGAGACAGAGACAGACAGAGACAGAGAGAGAATGTGATGGTGCCTTAGTAACATCACCTGAGGTTGTCCTATTTCCTACAAATACAAGAACAGCTACACACACTAGCATGCATTCACATGAATACATACGCATGAGAAAATCTGCATTCCCATTATTTCAGCTTGTTTCACCTCTTTATGAAGTACTATAATCATCCTGATATTATATTTCTCAAAGACTCTTAGATTATATTCATTGCCTTGCCTCCTCTGTGACTAGCATGTAGCTGTTACTCAATATTCATTTCACAAATTCTTGATGTCTGAATGTGAAAGGACAATATAAACCCCATTTGTCTCCATCTTAGGACAAGGCTTATTTAAAAAGGAAAGTCACTAGTACCAGGAAATAGGCCAGATGCCACAGCTTTCAGGAACAGAACATAAATTTCAGGAACAAGGTCAGAAAACCCTATCCCAAAGAACAGTCTGGAGACAACCACAAGAAAGGGAAAATATCTTATCTCAGGATGGGCCATCTATGCCAGGCAGTCCTATCTCATCCTGTCGTTAAACATTTATGACATAAGAATGCAGAGCACTAACTACCTGGCACAAACAGATCAGAAGCTGACACATGTGACCGCCTACCAATGACATTTTACATTACCTAACCCACTCTCTAAATATAAAAGAAAAAACATAGTAGCCAATCAAAATTGTAACTAATGTTACTACTTTGTTACTACCAGTTACAATAGAGACCATCTAATTTTTCCAGAAAATTTCCCTAGTTCCCTATAAGATGACTCTGTTTGGGGTCCTCACAATGAATGACTGATGCTCACATGCTGCTTGTTTCTGTGGAATAAGCATGCTTTGTCTTCCTTGAGCAATTTTTAGACCCTTACAAGTGAAATATACAACATTCCCACTGTGCTATATCTTATAGTCGCCTTTATACCTAAATCTCTCCCTTGCTCCAGCACATAGGCCTCCTATTAGTGATTTAAGGTGATCATTGTCCCTCTATATGAGCATTTTGCCATACTATTCTCTCTTTGTAATGTGACAAATTTCACTAGTATTGCTCATTCCTTCCTTGGTTAGTTATCTGGTCTGGATGGCTCCTCTGACAAAAGTTCTCTATATTCTAACACAAGGGAACATCTTTGTCAGAGATTTTCATAAAATCACATGCCACTGTTTTGAGAGACTTACTGAATTGGCGGTTTCTTTTAAAAGTCATCTTATTGGGACTGGAGAGATAGCTCAAAGGTTAAGAGCACTGACCGCTCATCCTGAGGCCCTGAGTTCAATTCTCAGCAACCACATTGTGGCTCATAACCATCTATAATGAGATCTTGTACCCTCTTCTAGCCTACAGGTGTATATATACAGGCAGAACACTGTATACATAATAAATAAATAAATCTTTTAAAAAAGTCTTAATATTCTCACATTCTTCTCAACAAAACTCTAACCTTCATAGGTCACCACTATATCTGCCCTTATACTTGACTTTATTTCTATCAGCAACATAGATTCGTAGTTTGTTCAATCTCTATAACTCATTGCATTGTCTAAATAAAAAAGAAAAGCAAACTAACAAACAAAACTCCTACAAGATCAATTGGTGTATCCTTGTCTTTAACCAACTTATTTCCTTTATTACCCAACAAAGGGTGCATTTGGAACTCTAACGGACTTTGGGTAACAACTGATGCCTTTAGTTGTAGGCTTTCAGAAAGACAGGAGCAAGGCACAGATTAAAGTCCAGAGCTTTAAACAACTTCCCCTTTCCACACCCATGCAGGGATAGCCTAGGGTGAGAGACTGTGCTTCCTGGCTTGTGGAAAGATTCCTGTTCATTCTGCTGATGAAATCTTCCCCAATCTTCTGACCATTTCTGCTTATGATGTATTTTTAGTTGCCAGAAAAAATGTTGAAATATTTGTATCTATTTCCAATACTCGTCCCTTGTTCAAGCTTTACTTTAAGGAAATTCAGACTAGGGAGGAAACAAAAGATTTGTTTGCTAGAACATGTAATCTAGTGTCTTCTGAGTCTCTTCCACATTGAGGAATTTCATTTTCTTTAGTACAATACCGTAACCAAAAATATTAAGAGATCTAATAAGGAGTATTTTCTTACTTTGATTCTCCCTAAATCATTTCAGACAAAGAAAATATAAATGTTGAGATATAGTGTTAGATATTGTGAAATAAGCTTTTTGACTTCTTAAGTGACTAGGACTTTATTTGATCACAGAAAATGGGTTAGGAATGTTAAAACAGCTATTTGGTTTTGAAAATGTATAGAGTTTCTTAGAGTCAAACAAATTAATATATATTAAATGAGAATGTAACCAAATGGTAAACTTTCATGCACCCAGCAAATAAAGCCATAGTTGAAGATATTTGCAATGTGTCAGTTTATGAAATGTTCCAATGCTTATATGAATTTTGACTTATAAGAAATTAGAGACCCAGCCAATGTAAAGCTCTTACCAAAATAAGAATTAGTAGGGAACTTTGACCTACAGGTAAATTTCCTGCAGGAATAGAATACCAAAATATGTTAAAACAACAAACAACAAGAAAAGCAAAAACAAGAACAATAAGCTTTGCTGACTTCGTTAACATCTATTGAACAAGAAGTGAATGTGAGTCCGAAGGCATTTCTTTCAGATTCTCCTTCAGTGTGTCTGATCAGAATAATTCTCATTTTAGCAGTTAGAAGGATGTGGAAAAAAAGGTAGCCTTTTTCTTCCTCTCCATTTAAAATATACTGAGAAAAACAAATGATCAGGTCTATCTGTGATCTTTTGCTACCTGGGAATTCTTCAGAGTTAGGAAACTGCTACTGTAATCCCCCCATATCTCCTGGCTAGAGTTTGGCACAGGACATTGTGGGACCCTGAAAGCAGCATGGTTTCTGATTGAACTAAGTTTTAAAACCCCAGTGGACCCAGGAGGAAATAACCGTAAAAGGGACAGTAGGCATTTTGCCATGCTGCTGGGAACCAGGCTCCTGACACGAGGCCACAGCTCTCCTCTATAGGTCTCAGACTATCAGTCATGTAAGGGCAATGCCCAAGCCCTTCCACAGGTAGAGGTGTGGTCATGTAGCCTCAAGACATCCCTATGTTAATGAGGCACCTAGAGGCTTAGCCACTCCCCTTCCCAGCCAATGGTATTTCAACCTCGCCCCTCCCTGAGATTATGGGTAAGGATTCACTCATGCCACGATACACCATGGCAACAAACACCCTGAAACCATGGACTGTCTCTCTTTATCGAGATCAGCCATGGGGAACAATGGAACAGGCCTTTGTCCAAAGAGCCGCATCTAGTCTCCAGCAGAAGGCCTCCCAGCGCTACCAGCCATAGCCGCTACCTAACCAACCCAGCTAGCCGGTAACAAGCCAAGGACCCAGTCCCCAGTGGGATCCAGTCATGTTCCTCCCCACCTTCCCCCTCTCGGCCCTGTGCTATATCCAAGCCGTGGGCCCTCACTTCAATCTCAGCTCTTCCTCGGCATCCAGTGGCACTTGGGATGCCCAAGAGTCTTAGAACCAGACAGAGCCAGCTTCCATGCAATCCCCGGGACCCCAGGCCACGCTCCCCCAGTCCCTAGGCAGTGTTCTGCTGCGGGTTCTCATAGTCCGACACCCACCCAGTGGTGCCGTGGGGTGAGCGTGGTCAAACTTCCCAAGTCCCAGAGGCTGGAGCCTGGGGTGGACTCACGGGACTTCACCACACCCCACCATTTAACCCAACAGACATAATGGCATACCCTGGGCTACTACCCACTTCTATTTGGCTATAATTCCTTATAAAGACCAACTCACAGAGAGTGCATCAGGAAAAAGTAGAAACTGAGCTTCTAATTGCTGCACATTTTGCTAAATGTTCAGGAAGCGTCTCATGATACACACTGAGGACTTCTGACATGTGAACTATGGTTTCCTCACACCTGTTTTACCTGCTTCCTCAATGTGGCATTGACACTGAATAGACTGTAGGACTAATAACATCTGGAGACAAGATCATGGCATGTAACGTGGACATATTTGCAATCCTTGCTATTTCACTATTGGTTGTTTAATGCACACAGCAAATTATTTTGGGGATCTCTGATATGAAGTGGAGCTAAGGCTTTGGAAGATGAATTTACCCTGAACTGAAACATATGAAAGGCAAAGACTTCAATCTGCACATGCTCTACATTTGGAATGGAGAACAAGTTTGTTCATGTCTTTTAACTTTGAACAAATATTGGCATTATAATATCAAAGGACCATGAAGATTTTTCTTAGTGAAGTAGATAGATTTCAGTGTGCCAAAAAGATGGAATAAACATAAAAATAATAGCAGAAGCAATTAAAGATATATTAGAGCTTAATATGTAATGAAGAATGTTTTTCCATATGACGAGTTCTTATAAATCAAGAAGAAAAGTAGATTGCTTATACATTACAACAAACTTAGAGAATAGCTATGATCATAAATAGAAACATGGGAAATAATCAAGTCAGTATATTTTAACATAAACAGATAAAAATTCATCAAATTACATTTTAGGAGGAATAGTTCAATACAACTTTAAAACACACACACACACATGCACACACACGTGCGCATGTCGACACATGTGTAAGAGAGTATATAACCTGATAAAGGTATAAGGTACATAAATATCTTTGTTTCATATGAATATAATTTGATACAAACATTAATTTCCAGAAACTATGAAAATCCTGGAAGTATCTCCCTTCTCATAATAGTTCTGTTGTCTCATGACAACACTGTCATGTGGGCAGAAACAAAATCTTAGGTCACCAGAAAGCAAAGGACAGCTATCACATGTAGGATGCTAATTTCCTCTAAACAATTTTCACAGTCTGTTGTTTCTTTCAAGCCACAGTACCTTTGAAAGGAATCAGCAATAAGCAGAGATATTGAGTTCCCCGCTCTCTTACTTTTCCCAGCTGGATCCCAGTCACCAAGTAAACACTGCAGATACTCTGGATTTCCTTGAGCATTCAGGCTATCAAACTCTTAAACACGCCTGTATTCTGTCCATGGCCTCGTTTATTTACCTTCATATATAAATATATATACACATTTAGTCACACTATACATATTTTATGATTATCATACAACTTATAAAAAGATGGAACAGTATGGCTGGAAATTGTAGACAGCATTTCTCTAATATTAGTTTTTTGATATTTTAAAATTTCTCTTTATATAATAACTAATTTTGTTAGAATAGTTGAGAATTTACAGGAGAAAATTTTGCAAGAAACCTTCAAATACTCTTCCTTAAGTTTCTCCAATATTACAATCTTGAATTTGTAGGGTATGTTGTTTTAAATTAATAAAACAACATTAACATGAAAATGTAAAATTAATTTGGAGGTTTTCAGACTGAATTCACGTTCGTTTTTTTTTCCAGCATTCTAACCAGAATCCCATGCTTGTAGCTGTCATGTTTCCTTAAGGTTTTCTTGGCTATGGTACTTCCTCAGGCATATTGTTTAGAGGCTTAGAACAGTTTTTTCAGGAGAATTGGTAAGATACTTTGCAGAATGGATATGCCACTTGGCTCAGACTGAATCTACTTCTACTACTGGTGAACATACTTTCTCTGGATTGTTCAAATCCAGTAGCTATGGTTCCTGTTTTGCACACTGATAAACCCTACTTCTGATGAAGGATAACTTTATTACCTAGAATGTAGGAACATTTCAGCTTCTCTGGATCTCTTTTTTTTTATGTTTTTACAAGACCCCGAGGGTTTCTCTGTGTAGCCCTGGCTGTCCTGGAACTCACTCTGTAGACCAGGCTGGCCTCGAACTCAGAAATCCACCTGCCTCTGCCTCCCAAGTGCTGGGATTAAAGGTGTGTGCCACCACTGCCCAGCTGGATTGCTTTTAAACATTTCAAACTTTGCATGAGAAGTAATGGATTTATTTTGCCATTTTCATACATAAAATTCAGTTTACTTTGCTCTAATTCATGATATTTCCCAGTGTTTTCCCCCATGTTATGCTCTCTGCTTGGAGGTACCCCTATCTCTCCAAAATAGACCTTACTGTCATCTCACACATATTGCATTCTTCCTTCTTCCTCCTTTGTGTTTATTCTTAGACTTGATTGCTTCTGAAGCTGCCTAAGTTCCTTGCTTAGCACTTCACCCTGAGTGCTGTGCGTGCTGTTCATTCTTTTGAGGTACAGTTAGTTTTACATGTTGGGACTACCTAAGTTATAAAACTGTTCACTTCACATAGATTAAACTTGTTTAATACTACAACACATTACTTAAAATGTAGCTTAATATATCTGCCCCTACACAATGTATCTTAACTGAGACACTTCCATGAATTCTTATATATTATCTGCCCAACTCTCCATTCTAAAAACACCAACAAATGCCTAGTCTACTGTCTCTATAGCCAGGTGCTTTGGAGGAAACCACATAAATTTAGTGATTACAGTATTATTTTCAGAATATAAACATATGCATTGGGACTCATCCATAAGTTTGCTTAACTACTTAGGTTTTTTGGCTGAGCAATTATATATATTTATATGTATATATTTAAATGTAATATATAATTATTATTTATTAATCTTTATATCATATATTATATATTATATATTCCATATTATACAACATACATCATATATCATATATATATATGTGTGTGTTTTTATATGGAGGAATACAAATGAATTGACATTCTGAAAAGTGTCTGACCAATTTTCCTGCAAAACTGTCATAAGCCACCAAACAATGTAGGTTTGAGAAATTGTCATAACCAAGAGTACATTATGAAGACATGACAACTGTTAGCATGGATTCAGGATTCTATTTAGAATACTGAAACAGAAAAAGAAGATGAGAATATATATACTTTTCTACACTCTATTTATTGAAGAGCATTGTGCAGTTTGGGTGGTTTTGGATAACTCTCATTTGTACATTTAGAAAAATTTGTTTCAAAGGGTTAAGGGAAAATTAAGATTTATTCACATAAAAAATAACAAGTAGTCATTAACATATATATCTTAAAATATCGACAGAAGGAAGGTTTTCAGGAATGAAGAAAATAGTGATAGAAAATTCAAGTACTATAAAAGAAGAAAGAATAAAAAGTGAAAATATGACTATATATAATGGACTTACTCTTAATGAGTTTTAGAAATTATATTTCATAATTCAATTAATTTATCATTTGTTATCAAGAAAATATTTAGTATTTTGAAAAATAAAGGGGCATTAATGAATCTATTTCTAAGTTTTTTTTAACTGTAAAATACTGCAATTTAGAGCTGGTAATAACTTTATATACATGCTTATATATCTTCAGGAAAACAAGATGAGAAACTCACAACTTTATACAAGAAATATTATTTATGTAAACAGAAGCATTGCATATAAACCATATCCAAGTAACCAATAGAAGGTCAGGAAAAAGAAACAAAGAAAGGTGAACCAGAAATAAAAATTGAATAATGAAACAGCAGGGCTAGGTTCATATGTTAGTTAGGGTTTTATTTTTGTGAAGAGACATCATGACCATGTAAACTCTTAGAAAGAAAGGCATTTAATTTGGGGCTGGCTTATGATTTTCAAAGCTTAGCCTGTTATCATCTTGGCAGGAAGCCTGGTGACATGGAGGCAGATATGGTGCTGAAGAAGGAAAAAAGAGATCTATATCTTGATTCTCAGGTAGCAATAGACTGTGTATCACAGAGTGTAGCTAGAGCATAGGTGATCTCAGAGCCTACCTTCACAGGGACTCATTTCCATCAAAAAGTCTACCTACTCCAACTAGGCTATCCCTCTTAATAGTGCCTTTCCTTATGACCAAACATTCAAACACATGAATCTTTGAAGGCCATACCTATTCAAGGTATCATAGTCTGGCACAGCAGTAGAAACCTCGATACTGGCAGGACAAAGCTAGAGTCTGACAGACAAGTGATATGCCTCTTAGAGACTTCAAGTCACAATCAGCAAGATACAGAGTCTGACAGTAAAGAGCAGAGAAATGTACAATTCTATATTAAGAAAAATTAAGCTGTTTTTATTTTTATTGACATAGCATAATGCATATATATATATATATATATCATGCTGTATGACATTTTGATAAATGAATATAATGTGAAATAATCACATTAAGATAATTGGCAAATATATCACCACAGACGCATGTCACTTTTTATGCTGAGAACATTTAATATACTCTTTACTTTGAATTATTTTGAATTATTCAATGTACTGTTGCTTACTGTAGTTATATTTCTCTCTGGGGAATTAACAAGTTACTTCTCCAATCAGTCATAGTCTATACCATTAAAAATTCTTCCTCATCTGCCCATGGCCATAGCCCTTCCTATGAACACAGAATGGTTTGCCTATTTTCAACCTCTTTGAAATTCACCGTGTATGTCCCAATATAACTGTAAATAAGGATTATTTTATTTTGAATGCATAGCATTTCTTCCTACACATACTTCCCTGTTGTTTCATTCACATAATTGCAAATGGCAGATGTTTACCACCAAATCTCTGGCTCAAGGTGAAGTGTTCTTTACATATTGGTGTCTGGAAAGGTGATTAGCAAGTGCATAATGTAGTCTTCATATCCATGTGCCCTTTAAAGAATGCCTGGGCAGAATCTATGTATAATGAGTAGTTTTATAATAAACACAGAAGTATAAAATAGAAGTTTCTGGTTGTGTCACATGATGCAGACTTTTGTGGTGTCTTGCTGAGTGAAAACTCATGGGAGGACACATGATATTTAGAGAGAGTTTTAAAAACACTCAAAAGAACAGAGACCAGGCCCTTGCATAGCTAGTGTTGCAAAGCTTCATTGGTCTCCTCTCTTTGCTGATCTTCACTTTCTTTTTTTTTTTTTATTTTTTTTTTTTTATTTTGTAGGTTATATGTTTATTTCATATGGTGATAGTTTTTTTTTTTTTATTTTTGATACTTTATTTACATTTCCGATGTTTCCCCTTTTCTGGGTCTCCCCTTTGGAAACCCCGTATCCCCTCCCCCTCCCCGCCTCTGTGAGGGAATTCCTCCTCCCACCTACCCGCCCACCCTATCCCATATTCCCAACTTGACATTCCCCTTTACTGGGGCCTCTAGCACCCTCAGGCCCAAAGTCCTCTCCTTTCTCCCTGATGGACATTGAGGTGATTCTTCTGCCTCATATGTAGTCCAAACCATGGGTCAATAGATGTGTATTCTTTGGTTAGCGGTCTGAACTCCAGGACGACCAGGGGGAGGGTCAGGCACATTGACACTCTTGCTCCCTCCATGGGGCTGCCAATTCCCTCCGCTCCTTCAGACCTTTCTCCAACCCCTCCATCTGGTACCTCACTCTCAGCCCAGCGGTTACTGTTAAGTGGAACTTGGACTTTCTGAACTTGTGGGCTAATATCCGCTTATCAGTGAGTACATACCATGTTCCTTCTTTTGTGACTGAGTTAC
>CM052720.1:3374385-3453286 GCA_028551405.1 Uromys caudimaculatus | reverse complement strand
CTATTTTTAGCTCCTGGATAGATTTGAGCATTTCCTTTGTCTGTTTGATTGTGTTTTCTTGCACTTCTGCCTGTTTGCTTGTGTTTTCCTGTAATTCTTTAATGTATTTTTGCATTTCCTCTTGAAAGGCTTCTCGTTGTTTATCCCTGTTCACTTGCATTTCTTTAAGGGTGTTATTCATTTCTTTCTTAAAGTCTTCTATCATCATCATGAGAAATAATTTTAAATCTGAGTCTTGCTTTTCTGGTGTGTTGGGGGTATCCAGGGCTTGCTGTGGTAGGAGAGCTGGGTTCTGATGATGCAGAGTACTCCTGGTTTCTGTTCTTTATGTTCTTGCCCTTGTCTTTGGCCATCTTGTTGACTCTGTTGTTAGCTGATCTTACTGTCTGGTTGTGGTTTGCCCCTCCTGCAGGTCTCTGTGTCAGTGCTCCTTGAAGACCAGCTCTCTCTGAGAGGTGTTTGGGTTTGGAGAGCTGTGGCACCAGGTCTGATCTCGGTCCCTGTGTCTCTCGGGTTCGGAGCAGTTCCTGGTGAGCTGTGGGGCGTGTCTTTGGCCTTCTCCTGGCTTTTCCAAGCTCCTGAGAGGGATCTTTGTCCCGGTGCTAATTAGCTGTGGAGCCCTGTGGCCCAAGCTGAGGTTCCCGGCCGCCGCCGGAAGTTGCTGTCCTCCAGTCTCTGTGGCCCACGGAAAGCGGGCGGAGTCAGTGAGCTCTGGGGCTCCTGTTGCCCCCACTCGGGGCTTTTCCGCGTTCCTGGGAGAGAGAATTTTCTCCCGGAGCTGCTTGACTATGGAATCCTAGTGTCCCAGGCAAAAGTTTCCTGCCTCAGCGGCCCGCTTTTGGGATCCAGGGGGGTTTCTAAGCCCGCCTACCTTGGTCCCTGTGTCTCGCGGGTTCGGGGCAGTACCTGGTGAGCTGTGGGGCGTGTCTTTGGCCCTCTCCTGGCTCTTGCGATCTCCTGAGAGGGATCTTTGTCCCGGCGCTAATTAGCTGTCTGATCTTCACTTTCTTGAGAAAGGCATAGGAGAGAATGTCTGCTGGAATCTGGCCTGGTTCTGGTGACTTCCACTGACTCCTGCTGATTCTGGGGAGGCCTAGCCATTTCTGCTGAGTTATGTCACCACTGCTGATTACTGGTTGGTATCCTGACACTACTGAACTGCATTGCTGGTATTCTGACAACAGACATTGGAGTCACCAAAGAACTATTTCTAAACAGATCCACATCTTCTTGTCCTATTTTCCATCTTTTCTCCCCTGTGTTTGGACAGTTAGCTAGAAGGTAGATCAAAGTGTTTGAGAACCTTTATTAAAAGTAGGATTTTTATAAATCTAAGCCTACAGAGCATACTCTTTTTCTTTTTGATATACTGGTACCAGTTCCTTTATATATACCCTAGTAAAGGATTGCTAAATTCCATTGTTGTGGTTTTCCTAAATTTATGAAAACCTTCCATTATAAAAAGAGATATGATGTCCACAATTCAGAACTTGATTATTTTCCAGAAAAGCAGCACAAATGTAAGTCAGGAAAAACACAAGTATCTTCAGTAAATAGTGCTAGGAATTATATATTCATATGCCAAAGAAGAAAACAGAACACCACTTGATTATTTTCCAGAAAAGCAGCACAAATGTAAGTCAGGAAAAACACAAGTATCTTCAGTAAATAGTGCTAGGAATTATATATTCATATGCCAAAGAAGAAAACAGAACACCACCTAACCCTAACCCTGATTTTACAATGGGTAGTTACATAATTTTTGTTTGAGAAATGTCTATTAAGTTTGGGATCTTTATATATATTCTAGACAATAACCACTTATTGGAAGAGTTTACCACCATTTTATCTTATGGTATAACTAATGGATTTTATTTTTTTTGTTTTCTGCCCTGAAGCTTTATTGTTTGATGTAACCTCATGAAGCCACTTTTTTTGTCCTATTGCTTATGATTTTAGGATTTTAAGGTCATATCCAAAAAGTCTTTCTCCATTTCAATGTCCTGAAGTGTTTCTTTCTATTAATTTCATAGTTTCAATTCTTCCAGGCATGCCAACCTCTTTGACATTGCAATGCACCACTGTCGTCTTCAAAGTTCATGATCAAAAACCATGCAATTGAGTTACAACTCTTAAAAATCTCATTACACTTTAAGTAAATTTAACATTGTGTGCTGAGAGACTTTTTTTTTTGTATCATGGGCTAGAAACAGCCTGTGAGCTACCATTGTCCATGCCTATAAGCACGTATTTGTGTAAATATTATGTATATATTATATATGCTTGTTGCATATATATAATACATATGCGAAAGACAGCTATCTAGTTTCTTTCTTCAGCAGAAACATGTTGATTTGGTTTTTCTGAAATATTTACTAAGTAAATTTTTTTATTTTACAGTCTACACTGGCCTATCGATCTGCTATTAGGTTCATCAGATGATATCACCTCATGAGTTCTTTTTCGTGTTACTGTAATGTGCTATCTTTATCAATTTGTACAGTTTAGACACTCATTTCAGTGGAGGCAAATACTATATGATCATAATCCATACTCATTTTATATACTGTTAGATTTAACCTATTATTTTATTAGGAGATTTCATATTTGTATTCATCAGAGACACACAGACACAGCTTTGTTCATTGCTTTGATTATTTAAAAGACATATTGTCCTTCAAGTATTAGGAGACTGTTTTCAGCTACTTATGTGAAAACATTGTTTAGTATTTTAGTAGGTGTCATATTGAACTTTCTTATTTTACAGGGCAATATGCATACTTAAAATTAATTTCTATAACTAATAAAATGGCATTATAATAATTTTTCTTTGATTTTTCATACAGTTTTAATTTCAAATACTTTATGATCTTTGTTGAATTTATCTAAGGATTTTTATAGCTATTTTATGAGATTAAGCAACTAAATTTTCACCAATATTTTTTGCTATTTGGAAAACCTTCTGATCTTGTTTCCTTGATTTCACTGAATTCTTTGTTAGTTCTAGTGTTTTTTGATGGAATCCTTAGTAATTTTGGCTTTATGAAATTCTTTCAGCTGTAAGCAGGAATAGTTAGATTTTTCTTTTCTATTTGATATTTTTGGTTTATTTATCTCATGTAGTTGGTATGTACAATATTATAAAGTCTGTACTTAATACTTACAATGAAAGTAGATCATTCAAGCTTGTAATCCCAGAATTCAGGAAGCCGTGCCAGAAGGACTACAGTTCTAGTCCACTGAGATAAAAAGGTGTTTGTCAGATAATGTATTTATTAATTGTGATGTATTACTACCATACATGAGTGTTTTGGTTTCTTTTGTTTTGTGTTTGTACAGGGGGAAAGTTAATGTTCATCATTTTCCTCATCTATTAAGATGATCTCATGGGTTCTGTCTTCCTCTGATTATTGTGATGTGTTATCTTTATCAATTTGCATAATTTACATACTCATTTTATTGTGGAGGCAAATACTATATGATCATGGCATATAAACATTTTATCTGCTGTTAGATTTAATCTGCTATTAATTTGTTGTGAGATTGGAGATTTACATCCATCAGAAACATTGATATGTACTTTTTGTTGTGAATTAATGTGATATGAGTGTGAAGATAATGTCATTGTAGAATGTGATTGTCAAGATTCTCTAGAAGTTTAAAAATAATTGACTTTAGCTCAACAGCTTGGTAAAAGTCATAAGTGAAACTATCTGTACTAGTTACATTGTCTAGAGTAAAAGAACATACAGAATCAATCCATATATGAATAGCTGGTTTATTAGAATAATGTATATACTGTGACCCAGCTAACCCTAAAATAGCTACACATAAACAGAAGGTCAAATATCTAGTAGTTGTTCTTTCTATGAGGCTAGATGTCTTATAAGGTCTTCAGTATAGGTGAGAACTCCAAAGTAGGTTCTAGTGCTCAGAACAGATACAATTTCTAGGGAAGAGAGGCAAAGAGTGAAGCTTCCTTCTTCCACCTCCTCATATAGGCTTACAGCATAAACTGTGAGAGATTAGAGGTGTGTCTTCCCACTTCAAAAGATCTAAATTAAATGTGTACTTCTACTTCAAAAATCTGGATGAGATATGGTTAAGTAAAATCGCTCACAAGTATGACAAGTCAGTTTTTGCTTTTCTTAATTTCCAATGTAGTCAATTTGACAATTGTAAGTCGCCATCACACTCTCTCATCTAATCCTGAGAAAAAAAAATGTGACTAACTCATTGTGTTTCTTGCTTTTGTGTTTTCATTTACTCAGTGTGTTCATGGTGCTCTGTGTGTGTGTGTGTGTTTTATATGTACTCCAAAGATATTTCTTCTAGGTTTTCAATTAATTGGTATAAAACTGCTTAGAGATTTCAACTTACCTCAGTGAGAATGACCAAAATCAGATGAATAAATGATGGAAGATGATAGAGACTACGTAGGGAAAGAGGTACAGTTACTCATGGAGAAAACTTGTACAATTTATTACTATGAATATCTGCACACACTTTCCTCAAAAAGAGGAATGATCCAACTATACCACTTGAGGCATATACCCAAAGGACTGGCTATCTTACTACAGAGATACTTGCTCATCAGTGTTCACTGCCATGTTCATATAGTCATGGAATGGAAATAGCTTAAATGTGCACCAACAGATTAGTGGATAAGGAAAATGTGGTACAATTATATACAAACATTATTTAGCTGTTAAAACCTGTTATTGAAAGTTACAAATAATGAATGAGACTGTAAACAGTCATTCTTAGTAAGGTAATTCAGATTCAGAAAGATGAATTAGCATAATTTGTGACTTTCCAGTTTTATATTTAATAATCTGTTTGGCATGAAATAAAAGTTATTCCGTTTAATTTCTGCTTATGTTTAATTGCCATTTGAATGATATATAATTTTTACTACTTAATTACTATTTATAATGTCTATGTTTGTCTTTACCAATGCAGTGAAATCTGTGCAGGCAAATTATCATTTTCTCTCTTTTCATTGATTAATTTTGGTCATCTATATCTTTTAAATGGGAAAGCTTAATTTGTTTCCACTTAGTTGCACTTTTGGAAGATAAGAACATATTCAAGTGAATGTCTAGTTTATTACTGCTTTGCTTATTCCTTGCTGTTTCCTTCCTGCCTTGGTGCTCAAAATCATGTCTTGGTTGTAATTTGGTATCGATATTATTTATTTTTATTTTTTGTATATTTGCAATTTATTGTTAACTTTTGGAAACTTCATGATCATGATGGTAGTTAATATTCTTTTGATTCCATTTTAGAATTCCTGTAGTTTTTCTTTAAAGCTAATATGGAATATGGTAGGCATAGTAACACTCATCAAAGCAAAATAGAATTCATAGTAAAGATTATTAGACACAATCAGAATTGCATAATAATGAAAAAGTCATTTGATCAGGAATATATAGCAATGTTTAATAGAAATTCATGATTGAAATTTGAAAACACAAAAAGTGATATATTTGTGGAAAACATATCAGAAATTTCAGCTTGAGACTTAAATACCCTCTTTTAAGGAACTGATAGAACTGACAGTAAATCACTAAGGGCATATAAAAACCTAACAAAAGAAGGCAGCAGAATCTAAACAACAAAATAAGATATTACAACAAATAGATGTTAACTCAAAATTCTTTCCAGGTATTCATGGAGTAGTAGCAAAAAGCTTCACAGTATAGTCCGTAAAAGCTAACCTCAACAAACTGCATAGGAAAAATGTGACAATTTTATACTTGAATCATCAAAGAATCAAATCAGAATTCAATCACAAAGTGATGACAAAGAAATGTATAGATGTGAAAAATTAAACAACAGGCTTTTGCATATTTTATGAATTTATGAATATTATTACTGATGATGTCTTAAAATAAAATACTAACTGTGTGCATGAATAACCTAACTAAAAGGAAAGTACTTCTGAAAATATTGAAATGAACACTGACATATTAAAGTAGACATTAATAACAATAAATGTGCTTTGTCAGGGGAAAATTATCAGATCGATAATAAAACTCCACTATTCCAGAATTGGATAGAATAAGTAAACTCAAAGCAAATATGAAAAAAGTAAGTAATTAATTAAATGGAGAAATTAATTTAATTAATTATTAAAAAGCATAAAAGCTAGTCCTCAAGGAAAAGGTATTCAGCTCAAGTTCAACCCATGAACCTCTGGAACCTGCTTCTGAAGAGCATACTGTCTTCTGCAATACAGACAGAAGGACAGCAGCAGTATCCTGCATGTTTGAGGAGTCTCTTGTTAAATGCTAGCCAACATCTCAAAAGAAGGATTCTCAGGCCTGGTGTGCAATTTTTCTTAGATGGTCTTCAGCTATTGGAGGGAGCATTGCTGGCACAGGTGAGAAATTTTCAGTTAAATTGTCTGTCTGTCTCTCTCTGTCTCTCTGTCTCTCTCTCTCTCTCTCTCTCTCGTGTGTGTGTGTGTGTGTGTGTGTATCTTAGTTTTTTGTGCTGTTTTGGGTAGATAATGACATGATCACTGATAACTTTTTCAGATGTCACTATTGTGGTTTTACCCTCGTCGCACCTACACATCCTCTTACCCCATCCGTAATTGGAGGGTATTATTTTCCTCTTTCCCCAGTAGGATCACTTCCAACGAGCTATTCTTTCTATTTATTCCCCAACATCCAACCACAAAAATGGTTTCTCCTTTTAACTTTTCTGCTATCTGTAGTTACTCCAGAATGCTTACTCATCTCTGAAGATTTGTAGATAGCCTCTGATGTAGGGCCTCTCATGAGGGAGATCATGTGATATTTATCTTTAGGAGGTAAGCCATCAATATTCCTACCCAACTATGACACCTATGAACCACAAGGCCAAAATGGTACAATAACCCTAAGGGAACAGTATTGGTATGCTTACCTTTAAGGTAACCAACAGCTCTCTAAATGAACTTAATATCAACTTAACAAGAAGGAAATCATGCCTGATATTTCACAACTAGGTAGCTATCCAGGGCTAGTAAAGTCATGGATCTTAGAGAAGAACCTTGAACCACAACTTTATTTCCTAAGTACACTTTAAACATTTGTCCTTATACCAATAGATATGTGTAGTCCTTGTGATTGGTTAATCAAGAAAACTTTTCTGCAATTAATGGAAATCCTTATAGAAATCTAAAACTAATCAAAATGCAGAGCTGTGGTTTCTCAATGAATAAAACTCCAAAATATTTCCTGCATTAATATTTCAGGGGACATTGGATAAGAGGTGTTTGAAGGGTTTTGAGAGCCAGAGGGTCAGGAAATTTGTTGAGAGATTATGGTTCCTAGGAATATCAAAAGCTACATCCATAAATTCTCACCAACATGACTGCCTAAGTATGTGCTGAGCAAGAACAACAACCATAAACATGCCAAAGAGGATGAGGGGAAGATTACATGACCTCAACTCTACACAGACAACTTTAGGCAAGTAAGGAGTGCACGTAAGGAGAGAACACTCTAATTGGTTATCTACTATCAAATGTTAGCTCTGAAAACATAGATACAGTCCAAGATGACTGGACCTTTATATTTTGGAATAAATATATATTCAATTACATGTATATACAATTATGTATTAGTATATGTAATTATATTGTAATGATGTAATTGAAATGATGTAAGTATAATCTCAAAAGTATATGCATTAATTAAAACAGCAGGTTATAGCTCGTTATAAACGTACCCCTGGTCTTCCTAAATGGATTAAATGTGGTACTTAGCTTTGGAGCCACTAAGCACAGAAATTCAGTGTGAAAATCTAGGAGATAGTAGTATATTCAATAGTGGTGGCTTTCTGGAAAGGTTCAGAATGTCTAGAAGTACTACTTTGTCTGGACAGAATCTTCCTGTTTGATCTGTATGATCAGTTTCATGTAACCCTCATATGGGCTGCACATGAAATATTGCTATTCTACAGCATTTGCAACAAATTATTTTTCTTTCTACCTTATAATTCTTAAGCTTCCAATTCGTATTGTACAAATCAATTCTAGACTCTGGATTGTCTTTCATTTTGCTACTTCTGAAAAGAACAAACTGGAGTTGTTATCCCCTAAGACTTTGAAACCTCTGAAAGGACCCATCTAAATTATTTCTTTTCTTTGATCTCCTGACCCAATTAGGGCATGATCTCAAATTTGCTTGTCTTTTAGTATGTAAAGCATATAGGAAAGGAATCTACATCTATAACCCAGTATGCACCTCACACATTTTATAATCCCGCCTGGGCAGAGTAATTGAAGCATTAATCCTACAACCAGATTCTTCACACATAAGTAAAATTTAATGACTAGTTAAATAAAATGAACAAAAAGAACTCATCTATTTTTAAGCCCATCAGTTGTAGCAAGAGGAAAATTGAAAAGTGAGTCAGTAAAATACAGTAAAAACGAGAGTTCTTTTACAAATTAGCCAACTGGTAAAACTACTGAATGAAAGGTGGGGTTGAATTTGTGCACTAAGCAGCTTGTGATATGGAACTAATTTTTATCTACCTATAGAAAGAGAATAAATCTTGGTTATGAGAAAAGCAATGAAAATTATTATCACCATCAACCACATATTGAACACTGTCTATGTGAATAGACTCACAATTACAATCATTGATCAAAATTGGGCCAGGTCCTGCTGACCTTGCTTCAGTGTAATGAGAAAGTTAGTACACAAGCAAGTATAAGCAATTCTTTATGTAGCAAACCATGCTTCAACAAGGCATTTCTGACACAGGGATAAGAGGAAGTAAGTGTTTCAATAGCTGGTCGGTGGTTAATGGAACTGGGTACGGTTTCCTTTTGCCCAGCAATTTCTAATGATTTTCTCTGTTCTGGTATTGTCTCAACAGCCACACTCTGAAAGATTGGCCAGGTTTGCTTTTTATACTATGACCCATCTCTACCATACTTTGTCTTTTATTCTTATGTTTCATCAAACAAACAAAACTCCAAATATGCATGATTTCCCTGAGTCTGATTTCTAGTGATTAAATCTGTTTCCTCTGGTCACAACACTTTATCTTATGTATTAAAACAATAATAATGTCTTTGTTTTGAAAAGTGACTTTCAATTCTTGCATGCACATAAAATTTGTTCTGTGACAACTATGCTGCCTAAGGTGTTGTTGAAATAATTATAATTGAACTCAGTCAGTACTTTGTTAGGTACTCTTCAGTCTGTTAAATATGTATAGGCACATATGTAGTATGTCTGAGATGATAAGACAGGACAAACACAGTAGCTGCTGCCGAAAGTTACCTCTTCTTAGGCTGACCTTGTAAACTACTAATGGCTATCATTATCTCCTTAGCCCACCTCAGATTGTCTTCTGGACTCTGCAGTAGTGTAAGTGATTTTTGCAGTGATAATATATATGAAAAACCTCACCTGTTTCTTATTTTCACTGTTGTGAACACTAGGGGGAAACTGCAACAGTTTCAATGAGACATTTTACATATATTTAAAATAACAAACATCAGCTTTTGTTTAATAAGTTAAACATGGAATTCCTAAGGATACAGATATTTTAATGAAATAAAGAATTTTTATTTAAATTCAGGGACATGACTGAATAATATAGCTTGGAAAAATTAATCAGATATATTGCAAGAGGGACTTGAAGTTCTTGTCATACACATCTTTCACTTACTTGGTTAGAGTTACATCAAGATATTTTATATTATTTGTGACTATCGGGAAGGGTGTCGTTTCCCTAATTTCTTTCGCAGCCTGTTTACCCTTTGAGTAGAGGAAGACTACTTACTTCTTTGAGTTAATTTTATAGCCAGGCATATTGCTGAGGTTGTTTATCAGTGTTAGGAGTTCTCTGGTGGAATTTTGGGAATCACTTAAGTATACTAGCATATCCTCTGCAAATAGCGATATTTTGACATTGCCCTTTCCAATTTGTATCCCTTTAACCTCCTTTTGTTGTCTAAATATTCTTGCTAGGAATTTGGGTACTATATTGAAATGATAGCGAGAGAGTGGGCAGCCTTGTCTAGTCCCTGATTTTAGTGGGATTGTTTCAAGTTTTTCTCCATTTAGTTTGATGTTGGCACTGATTTGCTATATATTGTTTTTACTATGTTTAGGTATGGACCCTTAGTTCCCGATCTTTCCAAGACTTTTAACATGAAGGAGTGTTGAATTTTGTCAAATGCTTTTTTCAGCATCTAATGAGATGATTATGTGTTTTTTTCCCTTTGAGTTTGTTTATATAGATTACTTTGATAGATTTCCATATATTCAACCATCTCTGCATCCCTGGGATGAAGCCTACTTGATTGTGGTGAATGATCATTTTGAAGTGTTCTTGGATTCAGTTTGTGAGAATTTTATTGAGTATTTTTGCAACAATATTCATAGGGAAAATTGTTCTGAAGTTCTCTTTCTTTGTTGGGTCTTTGTGTGGTTTAGGTATAAGAGCAACTGTGGCTTTATAGAACAAATTAGGTAGTGTTCCTTCTGTATCTATTTTGTGGAACAGTTTGAAAAGTAATGGTATTAGATCTTCTTTGAATGTCTGATAGAAATTTGCACTAAAATAATCTGGTCCTGGGCATGTTTTGGTTGGGAGATTTTAATGACTACTTTTATTTCTTTAGGGGTTGTGAGACTGTTTAGATGGTTTATCTGATCCTGATTTAATTTTGGTACCTGGTATCTATGTAGAAAACTGTTAATTTCTTCAAGATTTACCAAGTCTGTTGAATATAGGATTTTGTAGTAGGATCTGATGATTTTTTAAAATTTGCTTAGTTTCTGTTGCTATATCTCCATTTTCATTTTGATTTGTTAATTTGGATACTGTCTTTGTGTCTTCTGGTTAGTCTGGATAAGTGTTTATCTATCTTGTTGATTTTCTCAAAGAACCAGGTCCTGAATTTTTTGGTTTTTTTTGTATAGTTTTCTTTGTTTTTCCTTGATTGTTTTCATCCCAGAATTTGATTATTTCCTGCCATCTACTCCTCTTGGGTGTATTTGCTTACGTTTGATCTAGAGCTTTCAGATATGCTGTGATAGATAGAATTTCCATGGTCATGGACCCTTAGATTCCACTTCACACCAGTCAGAATGGCCAAGATCAAAAACTCAGGTGACAGCAGATGCTGGGGAGGATGTGCAGAAAGAAGAACACTCCTCCATTGCTGGTGGGATTGCAAGCTGGTACAACCACTCTGGAAATCAGTCTGGCCATTCTTCAGAAAATTAGACATAGTACTACCTGAGGACCCAGCTATACCACTCCTGGGCATATACCCAAATGATGCTTCAACATACAACAAGGACACATGCTCCACTCTGTTCATCGCTGCCTTATTTATAATAGCCAGAAGCAACCCAGATATCCTTCAGCAGAAGATGGATACAGAAAATGTGGTACATTTACACAATGGAATACTACTCAGCTATTAAAAACAATGACTTCATGAAAATCTCAGGCAAATGGATGAAACTAGAAAATATCCTTAGTGAGGCAACCCAGTCTAAAAAGAACATACATGATGTGTACTCACTGATAAGTTGATATTGGTTCCAAAAACTCTGAATATCCACTATACAATTCACAAACCATATGAAGCTCAAGAAGAAGGATGACCAAAATATGGATGCTTCAGTCCTTCTTAAAAAGGGGAACAAAATACTCACTGGAGATAGATGGTTGGAGGTACTTGGGAGGAAGAGACAAGGGGGAGGGGGAAAAGTGTGACAAGATCAGGTGTGGGAGGAGATGGGGATGATGTACTGAGGGTCAGGAAATTGAATAGGGGTGTACAGCAATAGGGGATGGGGAGCAAGGGGTAGCCACCAGAATGTCCAGATGCTAGAAAAGTAAGAGGCTCCCAGGACCTAACAGGGATGAAATTAGCTGAACTGTCCAACAAAGTTGAGGAAGAGCCTGTAGTGACCATATCCAGAGTTTAGACAAGGCCCTTGGTTCAGGGATGGGGCCACACACTCATCTACAAAATTTTAACCCAGAATTGCTCCTGTCTAAAGGAAATATGGGGACAAAGTGTGGAGCAGTGACTGAAGGAAAGACCATCCAGAGACTGCCCCACCGGGGGATCCATTGCATATACAGATACCAAACCCAGATCCAAATTGCCAACCATTGAACTGAGCACGAGGACCCCATTAAAGGAGTTAAGGAAAGCACTGAAGGAGCTGAAGGTGTTTGCAACCCCATAGGAAAGAACAACAATATCAACCAACAAGATCCCCCAGGGCTCTCAGGCACTAAACCACCAACAAAGAGTACACATGGAGGGATCAATCGCTCCAAATGCATATGTAGCTGAGGATGGCCTTGTCTGGCATCAGTGGGAGGAGTATGCTTTGGTACTGTGAAGGCTCGATGCCCCAGTGTAGGGGAATGCCAGCATGGTAAGATGGAAGTGGGTAGGTAGGTGGAACAGTACCTTCATAGAAGCAGGGCAAGGGGGATGGAATAGGGAGTATTTGGAGGGGAAACCAGGAAAGGGGATAATGTTTGGAATATAATGGCCGGGAATAAAATTTGGAGTGTAAAATAAATAAATAAATAAATAAATAAATAAATAAATAAATAAATATTTAAAAAATAATGCCCCCCAAAAAAAGATTGCAAGAGGAATGGGAATTTTAAAATAGGCAACTTGCATTTTTAATTAGAAATTGCATGTCAAATGTTTAGAAAATATTACATGAAACTTATTTACTGTGCATGTGTATTTTTTCCTAATGTTTCCTCATACACTAAACTTTGGCTGAGTCCACTATTTAAAGTGTCATTTATATGATTCAGTTGGTGTCCATAGACATTCATGGTGCTTAGAATGAATGGGATTGAAGAAACCTAACATTAAAGCAATAAAATTACTAATCAGAAATGAAGGACAGATCATTCTAATGACCTTATAATAAAGGAATACAGAAAACAAACAAAAACAAAGTCTATGCCTCCCAGTTTATTAGCCTTTATGGATTGTAGCAATCAGCTAAAACTTATAAAGCAAAATTTAGATGACCTAAAGAGCTCCTAATCTACTAAAGACATCAAATTAATAATTCCTCAGATCAGAAGCCACTAGGTTCTAATGTATTTATTGCTGAATTCTACTAAATATTGAGTTATACAAATTTCCATTAACTTTTATCAGAAGTTTTGTTATCATTTGTATTCCTGATGTTGCTATCATGGCTGGAATGACACAGAATCTTAAAGTAGTTTCAATTTCCCTCTTCTTAATAGTTAAGGTTGTTGTTGAACACTTTTAAAGAGTTTCCTAGACTTTCGCATCTCTTCTTTATAGAATTTTCTGTTTAGTTCCACATTTGACTTTTTTCTTTTTTTAATTAGTTGAGTCCATGGCTGTGGGATCATAGGTGCTTGAGGAAAACCTGTTCTTGTTATTTTGCAAACTCTGCCAAATTGTCTTTTAAATTTTTATGCTTATACCTGTAAACTAGGCTGTCTCAATATTGGTCAGAGAAACTTAAGTTTTGCAGTAGACAGCAGTCAATAGAGAAATACAGATCTGATCAAGGTGTTGAGAATACAAGAAGATTTGGTAGTTAGCCCTACATGGAACACCTATATTAACCACCCACCCCAGAAATTAGGGAGCACTGAGAAAAAGAATACAGAAAAACCTGTAGGAGCCAGAAGATGGGTGAAGATGATTATGAAGTGCTGTTTTCTGGACGATTATGTATATCACACTCATGAACTTACAGCAGCTCTAGTTAAATGCACAAGATAAGTATAAGATCAAGCCTGAAAAAAATCCTTGCATAGAAGAGGTGCGCAATCTCTAGACACTATACTTTATTGAGGAATTATTTCAATAAGCTGGTAAAAATTGAGAATGCCATAAGTAGTTAAAGGGTATAAAAAGAAATAACTGTTTATAACCCTTTCGGTGAATAGGCCAAATCTCCTCACTTTCAGGTCTGAGTCAAGTTAAATATGCTACTACTTACTTCATCTCCCCTGACTGGTAACACTGGATTGGAATGCTCTGATAACGTCCATTCCTTCTAGTTCGTGTACAATCATCCAGACAGTGGAATAATAGATCATGTTTTATTTCAGAAATTTAATTTTGAAACCACATACTAGGTGTTAAACTCCAAGTTGTAATTTTTTAAATTTATTCTTTAATTTTTGTTTACAGTCCAGACCTTATCTTCTTTCTGGTCCACCCCTCTGACTGTTTCACATCCCATACCTCCTTGCCCCTGTCTTCTAGAGAATGCGCCCCCTCCCACACACATCCCATCACTCCGTGGGGCCTCAAGTCTTTTGAGGTTTAGGTGAATCTTCTCTCACTGAGTCCAGACCTGGAAGTCCTCTGCTATATATGTGTTGGGGGCCTCATATCAGCTGGTGTATGCTGCCTGGTTGGTGGCTCAGTGTCTAAGATCTCTGGGAGTCCAGATTAGTTGAGACTGTCGATCTTCCTACAGGGTCGCCCTCCTCCTCAGCTTCTTCTAGCTTTTCCCTAATTCAACCACAGGGGTCACCAGCTTCTGTCCATTGGTTGGGTGTAAATATCTGCATCTAACTCTTTCACCTGCTTGTTGGGCCTTTCAGAGGGCAGTCATGATAGTCCCCTGTTTGTAAGCACACCATAGCATCAGTAATAGTGTCAGACCCTGAGGTAACTCCCCCTGAGTTGGATTCCAATTTGGGCCTGTCACTGGACCTCCTTTTCCTCAGGCTCTACTCCATTTTTGTCCCAATTAGCAACATACAATTTGGGAAAAAAAATCTTCACTAATCCCACATCCGATACAGAGCTATTATCCAAAATATATAAAGAACTCAAGAAGCTAAACACCAAAAAACCAAACAATCCTATCAAAAAATGGAGTATAGAACTAAACAGATAATTCCCAACAATGGAATCTCAAATGGCTGAGAAGCACTTAAAGTAATATTCAAAGTCATTAAGTGATCAGGGAAATGCAAATCAAAATGACCCTGAGATTTCACCCACGTTGTAATTTTAAAATTAACTTTCTTATAAAAAAACTTGCAAATAAAATTGTCAAACATGGAAATTAACCATACCTCATTAACTCATATACATCTTCATGAACTTCTATAGAGTTAGAATAGCCAAACTAGTCTTTTCTATAAGCATTATTTCACCAATAATAAAAATTAGTAAAGTTACTATACTGGCTTACATTGTGAATTACCTTGTTACAAGATAGATTCATCAGAGATAAATGGAGCCTCTGATGAGGAAATGCCTCCATGAGATCTGGCTGTATAGGGCATTTCTTAATTGTTTGTAGTGTCATCCTTGATCCAGAGTCCTATAAAAAAGCAACAAAAACAAGCCAGTAAGCAGCACCCCACCATGGCCCCTGCATCACCTCCAGCTTCCTGGTTCCTTCCCTGTTTCATCCTCTGTCCTGACTGCCTTCAGTGACAAATAGCAATATGGAAGCATAACCTAATGGACCCTTGCTTCTCCAACTCACTCTTTGGTTATGGTTTTTCATTGCAGCATTAGAAATTGTAACTAATACAGTAATGCTCTGTAAAATGTTGTGTTCAGTCACTCGATCATTATGTTTCTTATTGTTAAAGACTCAGGGAAGAATGAACTTACAGATGTTGATAACCTTATTTCTAGGTTAGGAAAATACATACATGAAAACCAGGCTAAGCAATGCCATTTTCCTTTCTCCTTTACCATATCTGTTTGTATTATCATTTTCCAGGTCTTTTAAACAAGCAGGCATATTATTAGTGTATCATGGGTTTAACTTCTCTGTCATTTTTAGAAGATACTGTGTCACTCAGATTTCCTTGGCTGAGATCCCAACTATAAACTGATCTCTGTATTATAACCAACTATGGTTTTCTGTAATGTAGCTACATTTGCTGTAAAAATAAGCTACTTTGATGCAGTGATATATCATTTAGTTGGTACTATATATGATGCAGATAAAGATATAGACATATAAACATACCCCATTTCTTAGGTGACCAATGAATCCCAGATATTGTAAATTTGGTTTAGACACAAACTAGACCTAAATCTCAATGTATATTTTCTCACATAAATTAATAAGATAGCTTTTTTACATCATTTTATATACCTAGTTTCTTGTGTGCAGTATGCATATAGAGATTCACTAAAACAGAAGAAAAGAATTAAGAAGCATAAACTTTCAGGAGGCTTAAAGAGGTAGGAAAAAAGCATAGAATCAATTTTTAAAGACTATTTCATATATAGTAACATGTATGAGCACAGGTATGGAGAGCACACAGTTATGACTCCTGAGGATGTCAAAAGATCTAGGCTAGAAATATCAAGCACAGAGATTATCTCTGGTATGTGTGAGGGGAAGGAAGGTCTGAGGTAAGAAGTAATAGGTAAGGTCAAAGAGGTAAGAGTATTTACATGTAAGTGACATATGAGACAAAGGGGACAAGGTCACTATAAAGTTTTCAACAAAAACTGAAATTGAAGAGGAGGACATTGGTATTAGAAAGAAAGATATGTTTTTATTCTTATAAAAATTAATTACTTAGTAGATCTTCAGATATGTGTATCAAGTTGATGGCCAGGAGCTCTGGAGATAATGGCCTAGGAGTATATGTGAGCCTAGAATTTTACCAGCATCTAGGTAATGTTCATGACCATGAGACTAGATAAAATGGTTCTTATATGACTGAAGAGGTCAAAACTCCAATACTGGAGAACTTGGGCATTTCAGCACTCATGCATCAGAGGAGGGAAACTGTGTCAGCAGAAGAGCCTAAACTATAACACAGCAAGTTGACAGATAAATCTAAAGAAAAAGATTTAAGAAGATGAATAAAATAGCTGTCAACTGTGTTAAGTAGCTCAAAACATAATAATCTTTTTTGACTGTTGATTTTTAAAATCTACCAGCCCGAAGGCAATTTAAGGAAAATAATACTTCAACTCTCATGCATGATAAGGTTTAACAAAATCAATTCATAGTAACAGTTGCCTTCGGGTTTAGACAACAAGGACTTTTCTTTGAATTGTCCAGAAATGTTCTGTACAACTTACATGGCAAAGTTAAAAACACTGATGTCTTGCCTGCTTTCATCACAAAATCTTTCAGGGTGAAATAGCAAAATTTGTGGAACTAATATCTCTATCTCTGTACTTGAGAGATTTGCTAAGGAGGTTACTTTGCTGACTCTAAGGACAGGCATCAGGTATCCTGACATTATAGTCTCTGGAGGAAAAATGTGCTATAACTCTAAATATGAACTTATCCTAATTTGTTATCCTCCTGTCAGGTCAATCTCAGGTCTCCTATTTTCATAGACAGCTAGTCATATATCATTCTGAATCATATTCCCTTTATTTGATGTCCTAATTCTCTACCAGAGTCCATCCTAATTATCAAGTAAACCACTGCTTTCTATTCTACTATTTTATGTCTTCCAAATAAATAAATTGTACTCATATTCATATTCTTGGAAAATCAAATACCCAGCAAAACATTGTAATGTAATTTTTTTTATTGGGGCAGAAAATTTCACTAACAAGTTCTCAGCTTTTGATCATTCTCCTACTTATACTAACCTTAAGAAACTCTCCATGAAATATTGACTTTTCTAATTATGGGAGACTTTTAAAAACAACTGTATGGAGTTTTAATTGCTATTTGACAAATCACAAGACACTTAATAGCTTAAAATAAAGAAAACCTGTCACAGAATGCCATTGAGTCACTAAAATCTTTCCCTCCTTCAGTGTCACAAGACCCAAATCATGACATCTGTAATCCTCTCATTCTTTCTGTAGACCCCATGAGTGAATCTGCTTCTGCTTGTTCAGCTGTTCATTAAATTCTTTGTTTGTATGTATTGAAGTGCTTGCTTCCTTTTTGTTAGGATTGAGTTTTGTTGCACAGGTTCAAGTACTGCCTCAACCTAGACTAGAGTATGGCAGCTTTCAGAAAAGCAGTGGAAAGTTCAGTTCTTTGTATACTTTTAGTCTCTCTGGCATGTCTGTATCTCACTCAGACCTTATTCATCACCGAGAGATTCTTTTCCTTACAGTCAATAGTTTGTCTTAGTCCTAATTATGTAATATTATTAATCGCCCAATTTTCAGACATAAAATTGTACTTTTATCAAGAAAATCCCTTCATGCAGCTGTTAACAGTAATGTTTAGTCAGATAAGCATTGGAGTAGAAGCTTGCTAAGACATGTGGGAACAGGAAAAAAATCCAGGTAATGTACTTTGTATATCATGAGCTTTATACTAGTATAACATAATTTGCTTCTAATTAATACTAGCATAGAGTTACATAAACACATTCTAGTTTGCATGAACTTACAAAAAAAAGAGAAAAGAATTGCTTTGATTATTCTTACATTAAAAAAACAAGAATATTTTGCTTCGGAAATCATTCTTATTTTATAATCAAAGCTTTGACTATGTGCCCTAATTCAAAAATAAATCTTTAGGACATGTAGCTATTATCACATTATAACTCAATATGAGTGCCTTGAGAATATTTTTCATAATTCACTTATAATTAATGCCTTCAAACAGTTCTCATATAGTGATGATTTAGCTTACCAAAATACTAAGATCAGTCAATATAATTTTACCTCATAATATTCAACTGGTTCTATGAAAATGCAAATTAAAAGGCAAAGTATTAGGCAAATTGAATTTGCATGCATATGGTGTATATATATAAAATGATTCTGAATATTGGATATCATTACCCAATCATTACACTCATAGACCATAATAAGGAACAAGAGAAATTTGCCATATAAAAGACATTAACAAAATGGAAATTTTTACAGGCATACAATTTATATCCTAAGCCCTAACAAGATCTGAATGCCAAAATCAATACAGCAAAGGAAATAAAGGTAAAAGCAGCATTTCTTACAGCAGCTGAAGAACATCTCTGTAGGGAATAAACTTAATGAGGTTAGATATTATCTAGATCTGTTCAAAAGGATTTAAAAACACACTACTGTCTTTTCTACTTAAACACTGGGTTAACTCACTGAAGAGTGTGTAGTATAGTAATTCAGAGGTTAACAACAGAATTTTGATGTTAGCTGAGTTGTGCTTTGAGTTGCATATCTACTACTCACTAATAATATCATTTTGCAGCATTTCTTATATTTGGTATTTATTGTTTTTATACAGACAATATGAAATATTCTTCAGACTGTTACTTTTTAAAATACAATTATTAACTTAATTTTAAAGATTTTTATTTTTTTAAAAAAAGTGTGTGTGTGTGTGTGTGTGTGTGTGTGTGTTTGCATGTGCACGTGTGTGAGTGTGTGTGATTATATGTAGTTAGGTTCCAGCAGAGGCTAGAAATGGATGCTGAATCCCCAGGAGCTACAGTTATAGGCTATAGTGAAATGATTATATATGGGGGGGGGCATGCCTGGCACTGTGGGATGAAGCCCCACCTGTCTGTCCCAGGGCGCAGCAGCTCTGGATGGGACAGGAGACACGCAGGAAGTGGTCGGGCATCTTCCCACACAGTCCGAGGGACAGGTGGGGGCTGTAGGAAGCCTTTTCGGGCCCTGCCCATGGGTGGGGGAGGGAGCCATTCTCAGGGAATGCATGGCAGCCATCTCTGTGGGTTCTCTATGCCCGGAGACCACAGTTGCTGCAGGGCACTGTAGACAGACTAGCCAGAGCACAGCTGGGGTTCCCACTGAGACTGAGGTTCAGTTACTTGGGGCACCAGGCTAGCTGCTTAGGCTTGGGTGAATGGGTACCATCTGGGAGCGCTGGAAAGCCCTCCGCAAGAGATTAGATGTGGCTCCTTAATTGAGGGCCAGATCCCTCACTTCCCACGGTGCATCCAGATAAAGAGACAGTTCATAATTCTAAGACGTTTATTGTTGTCCTGTGAACTGGCATGGATGGAATGGTACCCTGTGGCCTCTGGGAGATGCAAGGCAGGTATAGTAACTGGGAAGGGGCATGGCTAAGCCTCTAGGTGTCTCATTAACATGGGGGTGGCTTGGGGCTGTGTGGCCACGCCTCTACCTGAGGAGGGGTGATCTGTGACCATGACTGGAGCCAAAAGTCTCCTGGGAGCATTGGCATAAAGTTTTCCTGACCCTTGTGGATTATTCCACAGGGTCGCCGAGATTTTACGCCTGTGCTCAACCGGGTGCCAGATTGCCTGTCACAGATCACTGCCCCACAAATTCTCCCTTTTTCTTTTTAAGGAAGAGGTGTCATTTGTAATGAAAATTTTGGGTGGGGTGGCAATATCAAAAGAAAACACTGTACAGGTTGGAGTGGTAGCACAACTAAGCCAGAGGGTAAGGAGGGTTATGGGTGGGGAGTTTGGAAGGCAAAGGATCATTGACTCAATTAATTGTTCCATGGATGGTACAGTTTGAGGGTAATAACATCAGTTTAAAACAGCATTTGATTAATCTAGATAGACATCATGGTTTCTTTATTATCATATAACTCCCCCCAAATTCAGTAGCCATTTGGCTTTGGCAAGAGAGTTCATCTGTAGCTGGAAAGTTTCATGTCTGTCCTCTGTGGGGCTGAGCATGTGTCTCTGGATCTCAGTGTGTGTCTCGGGAGTCTTCTGTCTGGAGGAAGGCAGCTTTGTAGTCACAGGCAGGTCCCAGGAGATGGTGTTGTCTATGCTGGATCTGTGGCAGCAAGCTTTTGTGAGGATAAAAGCCTGTAGGAAAATCACAGAGGAGCAGAATCCCAGCAGGCGGATGTCTGCATATGGTGAATAGCAAGTTAAGCCTGTAATGGTTTGCATGGGAGCACATCATGGTCTTGGAAGGCATCTTTTAAATCTGCTTTGGATAGCTGAGGAAGAAAAGTTTGGGGACTGGCAGTAACTGCCTGTAAAAGGAAACTGGTTGTTAATTAAGTATTGAAGAAACTGTGATCTGCATAGTTGATTTGACCTGTGGGAGTAGATTAGGTGACTTTTGAACCTTAAAAGAAATCATAGGCCAAATAGTGCTGGAAGAAAGCTGGCCTCCCAGGCCCTTGGGACACAGAGACTGAGGAAAACCTGGGGACAGGAACCTTCTAGTTTCCATCTGTGGTTGGAGAACTCTGCCTGGGCCACCAGGGTTCCATAGCCAAATAGCGCCAGGAGAAAGCTACCCTCCCAGTAGCATGGGAAAGCTGTGAGTGGGGTTAAGACAAGCACCACTGCTCAGCGGGACCCACCCGGAATCCTCCAGACACAGTGACTGAGGAAAAGTCTGGGATAGGAGCTTTCCGGTTTCATCTGTGGCTGGGGACCTCAGCCTGTGCCACAGGGCTCCATAGCCAAATAGTGCCAGGAGAAAGCTAGACTCCCAGGGGTGTGGACAAGCTTGTCTGCTCAGAGGGACCCACCTGGAATCCCCAGGACATAGGGACTGAGGAGTGGTCTTCTGGTTTCTTCTGGCAGCTGAGGAGCTGATCCTGTGACACAGGGCTCCATACTCAAATAGTGCCAGGAGAGAGCTGGTATCCCAGGAGTGCAAACACACCTTCCAGCACAGGAAAAACCACCACTTCTGTTCAAATTCACTGGATCAAGAGGGATCCTTGCAGAGTCATCACACAGGAACCAAGGGACAGCTGGAGACAAGATCCTTCTGGTTTCTGTCTGTACCTCAGAGCTGACCCTGTGCCACAGCTCTCCAAATGCAAATACATTTCAGAGAGCTGGTCTTCAAGGAGTATTGACACAGAGGCTTGCAGGAGGAACAAGCCACAGTCAGAGAGAATAAGACCAGCTAACATTAGAGTTACCCAGATGGCGAAAGGCAAGGGCAAGAACATAAGGAACAGAAACGAAGGCTACTTGGCATCATCAGAACCCAGCTCTCGCACCACAGCAAGTCCTGGATACCCCAACACACCAGAAAAGCAAGACTCAGATTTAAAATCATTTCTCATGAGGATGATAGAAGACTTTAATAAGGAAATAAATAACGCTCTTAAAGAAATACAAGAGAACACAGGTAAAGAACTAGAAGCCCTTAAGAGGAAACACAAAAATCCATTAAAGAATTACAGGAAAACACAATCAAACAGACAAAGGAAAAGAACAAAACTATCCAGGAGCTAAAAATATAAATAGATACAATAAAGAAATCGCAAAGGGAGACAACCCTGGAGTTAGAAAACCTAGGAACGAGATCAGGAGTCATTGATACAAGCATCACCAACAGAATATAAGAGAGAGAAGAGAGAATCTCAGGTGCAGAAGATACCTTAGAAAACATTGACACAACAGTCAAAGAAAATGCAAAATGGAAAAAGTTCCTAACCCAAAACATCCATGAAATCCAGGACACAATGAGAAAACAGAACCTAAGGTTAATAGATATAGAAGAGAGGGAAGATTCCCAGCTTAAAGGACCAGTAAATATCTTCAACAAAATTATAGAAGAAAACTTCCCTAACCTAAAGAAAGAGATGAACATAAATATACAAGAAGCTTACAGAACTCCAAACAGATTGGACCAGAAAAGAAATTTCTCCAGTCACATATAGTGAAAACAACAAATACACAAAACAAGGAAAGAATATTAAAAGCAGTAAGGGAAAAAGGTCAAGTAACATATAAAGGCAGACCTATCAGAATTACACCAGACTTCTCACCAGAGACTATGAAAGCTAGAAGATCCTGGGCAGAACTCATAGAGACCCTAAGAGAACACAAATGCCAGCCCAGGCTGCTATACCCAGCAAAACTCTCAATTACCATAGATGGTGAAACCAAAATATTCTATGACAAAACCAAATTTACACAATATGTTTCCACAAACCCAGCCCTACAAAAGATAATAGATGGAAAACGTAAACTCAAAGAGGGAAACTACACCCTAGAAAAAGCAAGAAATTAATCTTTCAACAAACTTAAAAGAAGTTAGCCACACAAACATAAAAATAACATCGAAAAAAACCAGAAACTAACAGTCACTATTCTTTAATATCTCTTAAATCAATGGACTCATTTCCCTAATAAAAAGACATAGACTGACAGACTGGATCCATAAAGCGGACCCAGCATTTTGCTACATTCAGGAAACACACCTCTGGGATAAAGACAAACACTACCTCAGAGTAAAGGGCTGGAAAACAATTTTCCAGGCAAATGGTCCCAAGAAACAGGCTGGAGTAGCCATTCTAATATCAGATAAGATCGACTTCCACCCAAAGTCATCAAGAAAGATAAGGAAGGACACTTCATACTCATCAGGAAAAATCTACCGAGAAAAACTCTCAATTCTGAACATCTATGCTCCAAATACAAGAGCACCCACATTCATAAAAGAAACTTTACTAAAGCTCAACACACACATTGCACCTCACACAATAATAGTAGAAGACTTCAACACCCCATTATCATCAATGGACAGATCTTGCAAACACAGTGAAACTAACAGATGTTATGAACCAAATGGATTTAACAGATATCTATAGAACATTTCATTCTAAATCAAAAGAATATACCTTCTTCTCAGCATCTCATGGTACCTTCTCCAAAATTGACCAGTCTCCAAAATATGATCAGTCACAAAACAAACCTCAATAGATATAAGAAGATTGAAATAATCCCATGCCTCCTATCAGATCACTACAGATTAAGGCTGGTCTTCAATGGCAACAATAACAACAAAAAGCACACATAGATATGGAAGCTGGACAATGCTCTACTCAATGATAACTTGGTCAAGGAAGAAATAAAGAAAGAAATTAAAGACTTCCTAGAATTTAATGAAAATGAAAGTACAACATACCCAAACTTATGGAACACAATGAAAGCAGTGTTAAGAGGAAAACTCATGGGTTTGAGCCTCCAAACTGGAGAGAGTATACAACAACAGCTTAACAACATACCTGAAATCTCTATAACATAAAGAAGCTAATGCGTCCAAGAGGAGTAGAAGGCAGGAAATAATCAAACTCAGGGCTGAAATCAACCAAGTAGAAACAAAAAGAACTATACAAAGAATGAACAAAACCAGGAGTTGGTTCTTTGAGAAAATCAACAAGATAGATAAACCCCTAGCCAGACTAACCAGAGGGCACAGAGACAAGATCCAAATTAGCAAAATTAGAAATGAAAAGGGAAACATAACAACAGATTCTGAAGAAATTAAAAAAATCATCAGATCCTACTACAAAAGTCTATACTCAACAAACTGAAAAATCTGGATGAAATGGACAATTTTCTAGTCAGATATCAAATACCAAAGTTAAGTCAGGATCAGATAAACCAGCTAAACAGTCCCATAATGCCTAAAGAAACAGAAGCAGTCATTAAAAGTCTCCCAACCAAAAAAATCCCAGGACCAGATGGGTTCACTGCAGAATTCTATCAGACCTTCAAAGAAGACCTAATACCAATACTCTTCAATCTATTCCACAAAATAAAAACAGAAGGAACACTACCCAATTCCTTCTATTAGGCCACAGTTATACTGATACCAAAACCTCACAAAGACCTAACAAAGAAACAAAACTTCATACCAATTTCCCTTATGAATATCGATGCAAAAATACTCAATAAAATTCTCACAAACTGAATCCAAGAACACATCAAAACAATCATTCATCATGATTAAGTAGACTTCATCCCAGGGATGCAAGGATGGTTCAATACCCAGAAATCCATCAATGTAATCCACTACATAAACAAACTCAAAGAAAAAAAACACATGGTCATATCATTAGACGCTGAAAAAGCATTTGACAAAATTCAACATCCCTTCATGATAAAAGTCCCGGAAAGATCAGGAATTCAAGGCCCATACATAAACATAGTAAAAGCAATATACAACCAACCAGTGGCCAACATCAAACTAAATGAAGAGAAACTCAAAGCAATCCCACTAAAATCAGGGACTAGACAAGGCTGCCCTCTCTCTCCCTATCTATTCAATATAGTAATTGAGGTTCTAGCTAGAGCAATTAGACAACAAAAGGAGGTCAAAGGGATAAAAATTGGAAAGGAAGAAATCAAAATGTCACTATTTGCAGATTTTATGATTGTATACTTAAGTGACTTCAAAAACTCCAGCAGAGAACTGCTGCAGCTGATAAACAACTTCAGCAAAGAGGTCGGATATAAAATTAACTCAAACAAATCAGTAGCCTTCCTATACTCGAAGGATAAACAGGTTGAGAAAGAAATTAGGGAAATGATACCCTTCACAATTGTCATAAACAATATAAAGTATCTTGGTGTGACTCTAACCAAGCAAGTGAAAGATCTGTATGACAAGAACTTCAAGTCTCTGAAGAAAGAAATCGAAGAAGACCTCAGAAGATGGAAAGATCTCCCATGCTCATGGATTGGGAGGATTGATATAGTAAAAATGGCCATCCTGCCAAAAGCAATCTACAGATTTAATGCAATCCCCAACAAAATTCCAACTCAAGTCTTCATAGACTTAGAAAGAACAATTCTCAAATTCATTTCGAACAACAAAAAACCCAGGATATCAAAAGCTATTCTCAACAACAAAAGAACTTCTGGGGGAATCAGCATTACTGACCTCAAGCTGTACTACAGAGCAGTAATGATAAAAACTGCATGCTTGGACCACATATGTGGCAGAGCAGGGCCTTGTTGGCCATCAGGGGGAGGAGAGGACCAGGGGCCTGAGGGTGTTAGAGGCTCCAGTATAGGGGAAAGCCAAGGTGGGAAGATGGGAGTAGATGGATGGGTGGGTGGGTGGGGGAGTTCCCTCATAGAGGCACGGGGTGGGGGTGAAGGGATAGGGGGTTTCCAAAGTGGAGACCTTGAAAGGGGGAAACATTTGAAATGTAAATAAAGTATCAAAAAATTAAAATAAAAAAAAAATCCTAAAGAAGTTGGAAGGTTTTTGTTGGTTTTTTTTTTTTTTTTTTTTTTTTTTGGACATATGTCATGAATGCTGGGTGAAAAATAAACATTTAAATAAAGAAGCAAGAAAAATTTGAGTTGAGAAGCACAGAGCATTGTTTCTGGTATTCCTGTAAGGGAGAAACAAAGTGCGTTTCTTTTTCCTTTGTCTTAGAGGGCTTTTGGTGCGCTAGGGGAGGGGGGGAGGAACCACCATGCCACGTGGTGGCTGGATATTCCCCTTTTGTTTTTCTCAGCCTAAAAGTAAAAGCAGGAGAAAGCCAACCTTGAAAGAAAAAAAACCTAGAGGAAGAAACATAGAGGCTTGATAGAACAGCTAGCACCATAGGAGAAAGCGAGAAGCTCAGGGCTGTAACCAGGCAGGAGACACCACAATGGCGCTCAGGGAAAGAAACTGGTCTCTTGGCCTGCAGGGACCTCAGGAAATCTCAGGTAGATCCACTGATGGGGGAGCAAGGTGCTCGGAACTGGAGCTAAACAAGAGCCCTTGTGGTGTGGGCTGGGGGCAGGAGAAATTGGCCTCCTGGCCTGCAGGGACCTCAGGAAACAGCAGTTTAGGCCACAGATAGAGGAAGCGAGGAGCTTAGAGCCTGAGCTGCTGTGGGAAGCAGATCCATCAGCTAAACAGGAGCCCTCACAGTGGAGACTGGGGAGGGAAACTGGCTAGGAACACACACACAGAGAGAGAGAGAGAGAGAGAGAGAGAGAGAGAGAGAGAGAGAGAGAGAGAGAGAGAGAGAGAGAGAGAGAGAGAGAGAGAGAGAGATTAGAGGAAGGCCCGTATTTTTGTACTCACGGTCCTTGAGTGATCTGGAGTTTCGATGTGGGTGGGTTGCCAGCCCGGGGTACACTTGATGATGGGTTTTGCCCCACGTTGTTGGCGCCAGATGTGGGAACAAGCCTGGCACTGTGGAATGAAGCTGCACATGTCTGTCCCAGGGCGATGCGGCTCTGGATGAGACACACAGGAAGTGGCCGAGTGTCTTCCCGAACAGTCCGATGGGCAGGCGGGGGCTGTGGGAAGCCTTTGTGGGCCCTGCCCATGGGTGGGGGAGGGGGTCATTCTCAGGAATGCTTGGCAGCCGTCTCCATGGGTTTTCTAGCCTGGGATAGAGCAGTTGCAGCAGGGTGCTGCAGACGGACTAGCCTGTATGCAGCTGGGGTTCCCGCCAAGACTGGGGTGCAGCGGCTTGGGGCACCAGACTAGCTGCTTAGGCTTGGGTGAATGGGTGCTATCTGGGAGCGCTGGGAAGCCCTCGGTGAGATATTAGTCATGCCTCCTTAATCGAGGGCCGAATCCCTCGCTTCCCATGGTGGGTGCAGATGAAGAGACAGTCCATAACTCTAAGACGTTTATTGTCATTGTGTGGAATGGTGTGGATGGAATGGTACCCAGTGTCCTCTGGGAGATGCAAGGCAGATATTGTAACTGGAAAGGGGTGTGGCTAATCCTCTAGGTGTCTTATTAACATGGGGATGGCTTGGGGCTGTGTGGCCACACCTCTACCTGAGGAGGGGTGATCCGTGACGTTGACTGGAGCCAAAAGCTTCCCGGGAGTGGGAGTGTTGGCATAAAGTTTTCCTGTCCCTTGTGGATTATTCCACGGGGTCGCCCAGATTTTATGCCTGTGGTCAACCGGGTGCCAGATTGCTTGTCACAGATCACTGTCCCACGTGGTGTGTGTGTGTGTGTGTGTGTGTGTGTGTGTGTGTGTGTGTGTGTGTGTGTGCTGGAAATGAATTGAGATGATCTTCAAGAGAAGCAAGTCCTTTTAATGGGTGAGCATATCTCAGGTTCCTCACTAAGCAATTCATTGAATGTTTACATATATGTTCAGAGTATTCAATAAGTATATTCTATATCTTCCACTGAAATGATCACAAAAATCACTGTTTTGTCTGTTTTTCTAATGCTTTCTAAAATAATGAGTGCTGTAAAGATAGTTTTGTATGGAATAATCTGAAAACTTTATAAAGTTAAATATTGGCAAGGGTTTTGCCTCCATAATACTTCAGTTTAGTGTATGCATATGAACATACATACTGTTGGTAAGCATGGTTACAGTTCATATATAGGTGATTTGTGAATTTTAGCATGTTTAAAGAAATGAAGCTGATGTAAGAGATTGAGTAATGTTATCAGGAAGAAACTCTTTTATATAGGTATATTAAAATTATGTTTTATTAAATTTGGGGTTGCATACAATTTTTTTCAGAGAGATTATGATGGTTTGAATAAAAATGGCCACAAGTGGCTTATAGATTTGAATAGTTGGACATGAGTGGTGCAACTGTTTCAATTGATTAGGAGGTGTGCCTTTGTTGTAGGAAGTGTCACACAGAGGATAGGCTTTGTGGTTTCAAAAGCCCATAAAAATCCTACAGTCCCTCCTTCAGGTCGTTTTTAGATCTGGATGGAAAATTCTCAGCATTCTCCTCCAGGACCATGTCTGCCAGCATATTGCCATGCTTTCCACCTGGATGACAATGGATTAGACTGCTGAAATTGCAAACAAGATCCAATTAACTGCTTTCCTTTGTAAGAGTTGCCATGGTCACGTTATCTCTTTACAATAGAACACTGAGACAGGGGGTGGTATCAAAGAGCAGAGTATTGCTTTGATAGGCCTGACCATGTTGTTTGTTGACAAAATGTGTACTTTGGGACTTTTGATTAGGAAAGCAGTTGAAAACCTTAAGTGGTATTCAATGGACATACTAGTCAAAACATGGAAAACAGTGGTGCTGGGAGCGATGTGGATTATGGCCACTTCACTCAAGAGGAGAAGACTATTAATGAGTAGCCTAGACTATTCTGGTAAATTTTTGGCAAAGAATGGGACTGCTTTGGTTTTTTATCTAAAAAAATCTTCCTGAGGCTAAACTGAACCATTTTGGGTTAATGGCATTGTTAGAGGAAATTTCTTGAAAGCCTCATATTGACTCTCTTGTATCATTACTTGTGGCCACTCTTTGGCAGATCTATAATGAAAAGCTGAGCTAACAACCCCAATCCAATCCAAACCAAACTCAACCAAAATGTACAATTTGAAGAGAAATAAAAAAGCACCAGGAAAGTGTAATGGCATTAAATCTTGCTCTCAAAGAGATAAAACGTTTAAAGAAAAGTCTGATGCTGAATGCAGTAAATGGAGTGGTGACCCGAGGGCAAGACCCCACCCGTCTAAGCTTCCATTTTGTGACAGGGAATTAAAGAAACGATTAAACAGTAATGGAAACCATCAACACAGAAAGCTAATAATAATATATTTAAATGACGGACCATGTTCCAGCTCAACTAAGCAGCAGCACTTGGCAGCTTCAGCCACATGATTCTCACTTTAGAGTCAAGGATACAGAAAGGGGTTGTATAATCTCCCTTTGAGGTTAAGGAAAGCCACTGAAGCAATGAATGTGTCAGAGGTGTCTATTCGTGGAGGCTTGGAGAAGTCATTACATAAAGCTGTAAAGGGGGAGCCTAGATTTTATTGGAGATGTCAAGACATTGATGCCAAAGCCAAGGCTTGCTAAACAGATATGTAGGCTGCATACAAAACAAAGATTTGGAAGGAGTTAGAGATCTGAAGAGCACCTTGACATCAGACATAGAGATTCAGAATTTGGAGTTTACCCCACTGATTTTCAGTTTTTCTTTGGTTCAGTGTTTCCTTACTGCCATCTCTTTCCTCACTTTTGGATGGTAATGTATATTCTGTGCCACTCTATACGGGAAGTATGTGATCTGATTTTTTACTTTGGTTTCATAGAAGCTTATAGTTAAGTGATTGCTTTAACCCTCAGAAGAGACATTGAATTTGGACTTTTAAACAGTGTGGAGACGTGATACTGTGGGAACTTTTAGAGTTAGAATGGATGAATTTTTGCATTATGAGATGACAACAAGCCTAAGGGGGCTTGGAAGTAGAATGTGGTGGTTTGAATAGGAATGGCCCTAATAGGCTCATAGGTTTGATTGCTTAATCACCAGGGAGTGACATTATTTGAAAGAATTAGGAGGTGTGCACTTGTTGGAGGAAATATGTCACTGGGGGTTAGCTCTGGGGTTTCAAATGCCTGTGCAAGACTCAGTGTGTCTCTCTTCAAAAATAGCTGCATCATGAAAAGCCCATTTCAACATGGGTGATAGCAACTAGAACTGGGAATCTGGAACACTGTACAACCTGGAGGTAGCTCGACAGATTGAAGAGTGTCTCTGCTGGGTATTGCACTTGTTCTGAGCATCTTCCAGGCAGTTCAGACTCTTGTCTCTGATTCTCCAGACCTTCTGGCTGGCTTATTTCTCTTTCTTTCATACAGCTTGTCTAAGAACATCTCTCAGAAATCTTTCCCAC
This sequence comes from Uromys caudimaculatus, assembly GCA_028551405.1. NCBI lineage: Eukaryota > Metazoa > Chordata > Mammalia > Rodentia > Muridae > Uromys > Uromys caudimaculatus. The sequence continues at coordinate 3,423,017 of CM052720.1, read as the reverse complement.
TTATATTTCATGTACCTAGTGAATCGGATCAGGGAATTTCCTGTGTTTTAAGACCCTTCCCTGTTATGTGGGATATTTTACCCTAAGGACACCTTTGAATATCCAATTGTTTTGTTTGTCTTTTAATATCTTTTCTCAATAATCCATTGTTTCTCCTACTTTTTGATTTCCTGTCTCTTAATAAGATTCCCATCAAGATGGACAGTTTTAATCTCACAAGACATGACCTCACAGATGTAGTAAAATGTACATTCTTTAAATTGCTTAGATTCATAAAGGTTCAGCTGAAGCCATGGGATTCAAAGGAGATTAGATTAAAAAGCTTTTCCTGTAAGGTAAGAGATACTCTGCTGGGATACAATGTTGACTAGAGTTTTCATGAAGTAACCAGATGTTGTGCACATTTTGAAACTAGAACAAACAGAATATTCAAATGATTATATAAAGAATAAGAAAAGAAGGTGAGGAAGTGAGGATTATAAAAACACTACAATGGAGCAAACAGACGGTGTAATTGTCATTAATTATGATATAGAAGACTGTTGAAAAAGTGGAAACAAATATTAATTGGATTTTTAAAAAATTCATGTTAAGTCATCATTCATAGAATAACTGAGTAGGATTAAATTTAATGATATGATAACTGCTGGTTTTAAAGTAGTTTTGTATTCTTCCCCATATACTCATTTTAGACACACTTAACTTTGTGAATAGTTATACCACGGAAGTAGTCAATATATGATTTTGAAGTTGAAAGTTCCTAATGGATGCAAAATATAATTATGGCTAGTTAAGAAGAAAAGTAAAATTTGATTAGCATACATTAAATTGTTGATGGGTAAAGGGAAGAATTGGTCATAGGATGTTAGAAATGTTGTGGACCCTATCATGGTATATAAAATGGCATATAAAAATGAATTCATATCATTCATGTGGATAAAACTCATCTAATTTATAGATGTGTGTGTGTTTGTACATATATATATATAAAACTGCATTTATAATTGGTCCTTTACTTTATGATTTAAGAAACAATCTATTAGAAGAACCACAAATTGGGGAAAACAGCTTGACTTACAATTTATTTTTCTTTTAATTAATTAATTAATTAATTAATTAATTAATTTTCTTTTACACTCCAGATTTTATATCCTCCCCCAGCTACCCTCTGACTGTTGCACATCGCAAACCTCCTCCCCACCCTCCTGCTTCCACGAGGATGTCCCCACCCCCACTCCCATACCACCTGACCTCTAAACTCCCTGGGGCCTCCAGTCTCTTGGGGGTTAGGTGCATCATCTCTGATTGAACACAGACCGGCAGTCCTCTGTTGCACATGTGCTGGGTGCCCCATATCAGCTGTTGTATGCTGCCTGGTTCGTGGTCCAGTGTCTGAGAGATCTTAGGGGTCCAGGTTAATTGGGACTGCTGGTCCTCCTACAAGGTCACCCTCCTCCTCAGCTTCTTACAGCTTTTCCCTAATTCAACTACAGGGACCAGTACTTTCTGTCCATTTGGTTGGGTGCAAATATCTGCATCTGACTCTTTCAGCTGCTTGTTAGGTCTTTCAGAGGGCAGCCATGATAGGTCCCTTTTGTGAGCACTCCATAGCCTTAGTAATAGTGTCAGGCCTTCAGCCTCCTCTTGAGCTGGATTCCACTTTGGGCCTGTCACTGGATCTTTTTCCCTCAGGTTGTTGTCCATTTCCATCCCTGTAGTTCTTTCAGACAGGAACAATTATGGGTCGAGTTTTGACTGTGGGATGGCAACCCCATCCCTCACTTAATGCCCTGTCTTCCTGCTGGTGGTGAGCTCTACAAGTTCCCTCTCCCTACTGTCGGCATTTCATCTAAGATCTCACCCTTTGAGTTCTGAGAGACCTGCTAGATCTCTGGTGCATTTTGGAGGGTCCCCCAAACCTCCTACCTCCTGAAGTTGCCTTTTTCCATTCTTTCTGCTGGCCCTCAGGGCTTCAGTCCCTTTCCCTCACCCAATTCTAGATCCCCTCTACCCCCACTCCCTGTCCACCTTCCCTCCCATTTCCCTCCCTGATTTCCTGCTTTCTTCTCCCTCCCAAGTGGGACTAAGGTGTCCTTACTTGGGCCCTTCAGCTCATTGACCTTTTTTAGTTTTGTGGACTGTATCTTGGGCATTCTGGGTTTTTTTTTTTCTCGCTAATATTCACTTATTAGTGAGTACATACCATGCATGTCCTTGAGGTCTGAGTTACCTCACTCAGGATGATATTTTCTAGTTCCTTCCATTTGCCTACAAATCTCAGGATGTCCTTGTTCTTAATAGCTGAGTAATATAAAGAAAGCATCTTCAATAAATGGTGCTGGTCTAACTGGCTGTCTGTATGTAGAAAAATGAAACTAGACCCATATTTGTCACCTTGCACAAAGCTCAAGTCCAAGTAGATCAAAGATCTCAACATAAAACCAGATATACTGAATCTAATTGACTTACAACTTAAATAGTAGATAAAGCCTAAGATCTACTGATCATCTGAAATTATTGGCTTCAGACAGGCACCTAGACAGTTAATCTATAGAGATAGGAGATAACATAGGCCATATGTTAAAAGCGTTTAGAATTTCTAGATATGGTGGAGATAGATGACGTCTGTAAAAATGTTTCAATTTTCTAATTTGTTTAAGAAATGAGGTTATTTTATGAGACTGAATAGAGTATGAGGTTTAGTACAGGAATTGAGGATTCAGGGTTTAGGCCCAGCCCAACTATGCTCTGTGGTTGGTGGTTTTGTCTTTGGGAAACCAAGGGTTCAGGTTAGTTGACTATTTTGCTGTTTATGTCACTTCCTACCCATCTGGGTTCCTCAAACCTTCCCCCATGGCTTCCTCAAGACTCCCCAAGCTCCACCAAATGTTTGGCTATTGGTCTTTGCATCTGCTTCAGCCAGTCTCTGACTCTGGGTGGAGATTCTCAGAGGACAGTTTTGCTAGGCTCCTGTCTGCAAGGAAAATAAAGTATCATTAATAGTGTGAGTGATTGGTTATTGCTTGTGGGATGAACACATGTTGGGCCAGTCATTAGTAGGTCATTCCCTCAGTCTCTGCTCCACATTTGTCCCTGCAGGTTTTATAGGCAGAACTAATTTAGGTCTAAGGTTTTCTGGGTGGGTTGGTGTCCCTCTCCCTCCACTTGGAGTCCTGCCTAGTATATTGGATGTTGAGGAAGAACTATTCTCAATTTTGTGAGAAACTACCAGATTTATTTTCAGAGTGGTTCAACAAGTTTTTACTCCCACCAGAAAGGGAGGAATGTTCCCCATGATCCACATCCTTGTCAGACTGTGTTGTTCCTTGAGTTTTTGATCTTGGCCATTCTGATGGGTGTAAGGTGGAGTATCAGTCATTTTACTTTACATTTGCCTTATGACTAAGAACTTTGAACATTTTTTAAAGTGTTTCTTGACTATTTGAGATTCCTCTGTTGAAAATTCTGTTTCACTCTGTACCCCATTTTAAATTTGGTTATTTGGTTTGATGGTGTCTACCTTCTTGTGGTCTTTATATATTTTAGATATCCTCTATGTAGGATTAGTGAAGATCTTTTCCCAATCTGTAGGCTGTTGGAAACAAGCTCTATTGATGGTGTTCTTTGATTTACATAAGTTTTTCAGTTTCATGTGGTACCATTTATTAATTGTTGAACTTAGTGCTTGAGCTATTGGTGTTTTGTTCAGGAAGCTGTGTCATGTACCAATGTGTTCAAGGCTATTTCTCACTTTTTCTTCTAGTAGATTTAGTGTATTTGGTTTTATGTTGAGGTCATTGATCCACTTGGGTGTGCAATTATTGTATAGGGTGATAGGTATGGGTCTATTTGCATTCTTCTACGTGCAGATATCAAGTTAGACCTGCAACATTTGTTGAGCATGCCTTCTTATTTCTTTTGTATGATTTTAGCTTCTTTGTCAAAAATCAAGTGTCTATAGGTGTATGGGATTATTTTTGGCTCTTCAAATCAATGTCATTGCTCAGCTGGTCTATACCAATACCATGCAGTTTTTATTACTGTGTCTCTCTGTAGTATAGCTTGAAAAAGAACTCCAGAACTTTTGGGGGGTTTGGGGATGGGGGGACAGGAGTGTTTTAGCTATACTGAGTGTTTTGTTTGTTTTGTTGGTACATATGAAGTTTAGAACTCTTTTTTTCAAAGATAATAAGGATTTGTTTTGGAATTTTGATGATAATTACATTGAATCTGTAGATTGCTTTTGGTGAGATGGCCATTTTTACTATGTTAATTCTCTCGATTCATGAGCATGGGAGATCTTTCAATCTTCTGTCATTTTCTTCAATTTCTTTCTTCAGAGACTTGAGGTTTTTTCTTACAGACCTTTCACTGAATTTCTCTGCTTGGAAATTATGCCTCTGATTTCCACAAACTGAACTGGACTGATAGCACAAACTCAACAAAACTGCATGATCTTAGCTTGGATCAGCTTATTAATTTTGATGGAACCCATAGTTCTTTATCCCCTGTGGAAATATAGACAAAACCTTTTCCCCAACACAGGACATTCCATGATTTCCATCCTGATATTAAAACATCTTTAAAGTATGCAGGCTAATCTAATTCAGCAGTTTTTTATACAATCCAGTGTTTTTCAGATAATCTTATTTCTTTTTCTGTTTATCAAGGCACAATTATAACTTTATGAGTTGATCTGTATCTAGACACTTAGGCATCAAATTCCTAGCCTGGCTCCATCTCAGTAAGCCAGACTTCTCAACCATTTAAATACAGAAATAATCAAACTGTATTACATAATATGCTAATATACAGTGTCTCCAATACCTAGTTTAGTTTTCTCTAGTTGCTCTGTGAAATGATGATAGGAAATGCCTGAGTCATATTGTTTGTTGCCAAGGGTACAAGCCAACCCCTCTAAGTTCTTTCCCATTGGCAAGGGATTACCTCACCTATCTCTTGCTGATGTGCATTCATTTGTTCAATGCCTACCCATGCCACACCTTTTACAATCCCAGAAAGCCAGGTTCTTCTAGAGAAATTTCTATAAGACCCTTGCCTACAATACTTTTTTAAATGACCTTGTCTCCTACCATCAAAAAAGGAAGACATTTTGATATCTAGGATATTGGGCATTGCTTATTCAATTAAATGGACATTAGGGTCAGTATCTTCAGTAATTTTAATCCATTTACCCATGGGTGCTTTTAAAGGTCCAAAGACTTTTTATACTGTGCATTTACATTTTCAAAAGCTAAAATTTTGATTAATACACATTCTTATTTGTTTCTGCTATTGTCCTGTTTAAAGCAGATGCTAATCTATGTAAGAAACCCGTAAAAGTATGAGGCTTTGCATAATCTTTCTAAATAACATAGAACTTTTCTCTACCTTATCCCATAATCTTAAAGCTACTAAAGTACATTGTATGAAAATAGAGTCAGCAAATTGCATCTGCTTTTGTAAATCAGCATATTGACTTTCACACAGGTATTGATCTTTCATGATATTAACACCTTTAGGCCTGTTATGATAGAAGACATAGAGGTGGCACTGTACATACAACATCTATCTTGATCCTCAATGTCATTAGGTTAACAATTAATTACTTCCTGTTCTCTTACTTTCTTTTGTCTGTCAAGTCTTTGTACTACCATTGCTATTTTGTTGTTGTTGTTACATACCTATATTCTCAACCCTTTTTGAGAGGTTTTATATATAAAAATTGCAATTGAAAGTAGAGAAGGGTTTACTCTGGCGGTCATAGATGCAATAAGTACTGAGAAGGCTTTCTTCAAGAAACATTTCTACCCCCTAAAGTCCTACCCTTGCTCTCAAGGGATCCAAAATGAAGTTTCCCATGTTTAGTGCAAGAAGAGTCTGTGTATATAATTAAAATTGTCTTTGGGAGTGGCTTACTGTGATTCATTGTCTCAGAAGCTCCTTTAGCTCCAGAGTCTCCCAAATCTCTTTGGGCATCCAGAAAAATTCAAAGAACTAATGCTTTCCTGGGAGACAATCCCAGGCAAATTTCTCCTTTGCAGTTTTCTGTCAAATGTCTCCTGCCTTCTGTGATTTCCTCTGCTTTCTACAATAGTGGTGGTCGTTTCCCTACATCTATGTTGGATTTTTCTTCCAACAATGTGAGGTGTCAGATGCAAATGCCTCTTTTTTTTTTTTTTTTTTTTTGCAAATGCCTCTTTTATTTCTTCAGATGATGGGATAATATGAAAGCTGTACCCAAGCTGAGCAAATACATGGCTTGAGCTGAGCCCAGAGTGTTTCTTTCCTATCTTTAGGTATAGTTTTAACTATCCATAAGCCAAGGCCTAGAAACTTCTAGCCTCCATACAATCAAATCTTCCAAGCTGGCTGATACAAACTGAGTTTTCTCAGCTTTTTACTGAATTCTTCTGTTTGAGAAACACTGCCTCTGAATTCCCTGAACTGAGCCATCTTAACTCCATGATCTGAATGGAACTGTACAAACTCAACTGAACTCAACAGCATTTAAATGAACTGTACCAAACTGCAGTAAACTGAACTGAACTGATCTCTATTAGATTGCCAAACCCAAGTGAATTGTCCTCACTGAACTTCCCTCCACCCTGTCTCAAACTGCACTGCTGTTAAGTAGTCTCTCTTTCCTGTTTGTAATGGTGAGAGTTGGGCATATCATGTCACTGATTCATTCTGCCATTTTTTTTCTGATTTGTCATTTTGCCTGCCTCTCAATTAGATGTTACTTTCAAATTTGGCTGCTTCCTTCTACAAATTAGCTTTACCTTCATTGATTGGGATTTGTAGAAGGTCTTCAGATGTGATCTCTGGCCAGAGTAGCCATATTGCTAGATTAAAATATTTTTACACTACTCATGTTGAGACAGTATTCAACTGTACTCCTTCCATTTATTGATCTCCTATATGCCTTACAAGTCTTCTTCTGCCGTGTTCTATTTTGGGTTTGTGGAGGTTGGTTGATGTAGAACCATACTATAAGATAAATTGTCCCAGATTTTTACTGTATTTTTAGCACCCATAAATTATTGAATGGAGGGACAGAGAGAGTAATGGAATGAAAGGGAGAAAAAAAGAGAAATAAAGACAGAGAAAGAATATACAAGAGCTGGTAAATGACAAAAACACTATGATAAGAGAAGAAAAAATATCTATAAAACAAAGACTTGAAAATTATATTACATGCATTGACTGAATCAGTGAGCCTAGCTACATTCAACCACACAGGAATCTTAAGTTTTGTATATCACACAAAAAATGATAACTAGCTCCTAAAAATATTAAACTGAAGCATCATTAAAAGCAATCTAAAAATATCTCTGGTGACAAGACATTTAGGTATCTCAACAAGCAAAGGTCTTATCTTATATCTCAAGAGAAGAATGATGGAATTGGTTACTGTGTCCTATCTAAAGAACACCTCTGAAGAGAAAAAAAAAATCTGCTTTGAGTCATAGACTAGCAGAAGATTCACTAGATCTATAGAAGTAGGATGAGCAGTGCTAAGTTCTTAAGTATAATATATGCCAGTTGAAAGTAGATGAGTGGCTCTAAGTTTTCCTCCCATATCCATGACATTACTAGCTCTGAGTAGTTAGGTTTGCTGTTTGTTTATTTGTTTGCGTGTTTGTTTTTAAGTCAATGAAAAATGTCTTCTATACAAATAATGTAGAAGAAAGCAGGTTGTTGAGCTTGAGGACAAAATTGATGACTTAGAAGATTCAGATGAATAAAGATAAGATAGCACGAAAAAATGTAAGAGGCATGAGTATTCATATAAACACATAATTTTTGAATAATTTGATTAGAAAAAACAGAATAAAATGTTAAGGCATAGGAAATATAGAGCTAGCTGGAGGCATGCTGGCCACAGGGACAACCAGGCCTGCCAACATCTGGGTTAAACAGTTAGAACTCTGCTCCCAACCACTTGCCAACCATGTCCTCTAGAAACACCCCGCACGGGTGAAATGCACCCTGTCCCTTACAGTCTATTTCTGCCTCGCAGAGGCCTGCTGCTATCAGGGATTATGAGGTAAAACTCCTCCCCACCAGAATGCCCTGTCTGGTAAGTTCTTCTTAGGCACACCCACTAGCAGTAAACTGTACCTGCTCTCCTGCACTCTGTTTTCTGACCCACAGTTCTGCCTGCATCCCCAGTGGTTTGTTGGCACCAGAGACAAGCATATGACTAAAGGCCAGTGTAAGAATATAATAATCAAGAACAAGAGAAATATGGAAAAATCAGAACCCAAATATCCTACTAGAGCAAGGCCTGTATTCCTTGACATTGTTGATACACACACACAAGAAAACAGCTTAAATCCAACCTTATAAAGATGATAGAGGCACTTAATAAGGAAATCAAGAAAAACCTTAATGAAATACAGGAAAATACAATCAGTGAAGGATACTGTTCAAGACCTGAAAATGGAAATAGAAGAAATAAACAAAACTGGGGAAATCTTTGAGCTAGAAAAATCAGGTAAGTAAATGGGACCTACAGATTTCAGCAACACCAAGAGAATACAAGAAATGAAAGAGAGAATCTCAGGTATAAAAAATCCAATAGAAGAAATAAATACATGGATAGAATAAAATGTTAAATCTAAACAGTTCTTCATACAAAATATCTAGAAAATTTAGCATACTATTAAAAGATCAAAGTTAAGAATGTTAGGAATGGAGGAAAGAGTCCAACCTCCAAGGCCCAGAAAATATCTTCAGCAAAATAACAGAAAAATTTTCCCACCTAAAGAATGAGATGGCTACAAACATACAAGAAGCTTACAGGGAAACAAATAGATTAGACCAGAAAATAAACTTGTCTAGACACATAATAATCTAAATATTAAATTTGCAGAGCAAAGAAAGAATAAGAAAATCTACAGGGGAATATGTCAAGGAACATATAAAGGCCGACCTTTCATAATTATACTGGACTTCTCAACAGAGACTTTAAAATGCAGAGTGGCTTGTGCAGATGTCTTGCAGTCTCTAAGAGACCAGAGATACTATCACAGACTACTATACCCAGCAAAACATTCCACCCTTATAGATGGGAAAAAAAACCAACATATACCATGACAAAACCTAAACAATAATGATTCACAAACCCCAGCCATATTAAAAATAATAGAAGAAAAATTCCAGCCCCAAAGGAGGTTTTCTACTCCCTAGAAAACACAGGAAATAAATAATCTCAGGCCAGAAAAACCAAAATAAGGGAATCACACACACACACACACACACACACACACACACATACACACACACACACACACACACACACACACACAGAGAGAGAGAGAGAGAGAGAGAGAGAGAGAGAGAGAGAGAGAGAGAGAGATAGTACACCTCCAACATCAACATAACAGGAATTAAACATCATTGGTCTGTCAACATCAATGGATTCAATTCCCCAATTTAAAAAAAACCCCACAGGCTAACAGAATGAATGCAAAAGCAAGATTCATCCTTCAGTTGAATACAAGAAATTCACCTCAGCAACAAAGATAAATATTATCCCTACCTATCTAGGGCTGAAAAAGTATTTTCCAAGAAAATGGATCCAAGGAGCAAGTTGGAATAGCCATTCTAATATACAATTAAATAGACTTTCAAACAAAGTTAATCAGGAGAAATGAGAAAGGGCACAACTCATCCAAGGAAAATCCACCAAAATGACATCTCAATTCAAAACGTATATGTCCATATATGTTACTAAAGCTTAAATCACACATTGAACACTATACATTAATAATGTGAGTTATAAACTAAACAGAGAAATAATGAAATTAACAGTGCTTGTGATTCAATGAACCTAACACACATCTATAGACCATTTCACCCAAGTACAAAATAATATACCTTCTTCTCATTGCCTCATGGAACCTTCTCCAAAATTGACCATATAATTGATTACAAAGCAAGCCTCAACAGATACAAGAAAATTGAAGTAAACCCTTTCACCTTGTCAGATTACTAAAGATGAAACCTGGACTTCAACAAAAATAGAAACAACAGAAAGCCTACACACAAATAAAAATTGAACAGCTCTCTGCTCAATCATCTCTGGGTCAGGGAAGAAATAAAGAAAGCATTTAAACCCTTCCTATAATTCAATGAAAATGAATGCACAACATACCTAAACTTATGGGATACAAGGAAGAGCATGCTAAGAGGAAATTTCATAGCCTTAGTTATCTTCAGGAAGAAATTAGAGAGAAAGTTCTCATACTAGAATAGAAAAAAGCAAACATACCCAAGTCAAGTAGACCAGAAAAACTAAACAAATGTAGGGATGAGATAAAAAATATTAGATACAAAGAGGAAAATAAGATCCAAAAACAAGGAGATAATCAAGAAGATAGAAAAACCCATGAGCAAATTAATTAAGAGGCATAAAAAAATTACCCAATTAAGCAAAATCCAAAACAAAAATGGGAGCATAGCACAGCTACTGAGGAAAACCAAAGAATCATTAGGTCTTACTTGAAATGCCTGTATTCCACAAAATTGAAAAATCTAAACAACATGGCTGCTTTTCTGAATACATGCAACTTATCAAAATTAATTCAAGATTGAGTAAACAATATAAATAAACCTATAATTCATAAGGAAATAAAAGCAGTCATTAAAATCTCCCTCCCCACATACCAGGACCAGATGGTTTTAGTGCATAAGTATTCCATACTTTAAAGAAGAGCTAATACCAATACTCCTCAAAACATTTCATAAAATAGAAAAAGGCGAAACATTGACATACGTTATTCTGTGAGAGCACAGTCATACGGATAACTAAACTTCACAAAACTCAGCAAAGAAATAGACTTTCAGACCAACTTCTCTTATAAACATTGATACAACAATACTCAATATAATGCTACTGAATTCAAGAGAAAACAAAAAAAATGTAATCCACCATGATCAAGTAGGCTTCATTCCGATGATGTACAGATGGTCCATATGAAAATCCATCAATATAATCAAGTATATAAAGAAACTGAAAGAAAAAACACTTACATCATTACCTCATTAGATAGAAGAAGGACTTGGACAATATCCAAAAGTCCTTCATGATAAAAGTCTTAGATCAGGGAGATAAGGCACATACCTAAACACAATGAAGGCAACATATGGTAAGCTGATAGTCATCATCAAATTAAATAGAGAAAAACTAAAAGCAATTTAACTAAATTCGAGGATAAGACAAGACTTTTTCTAAATCTCTCTGATCTGTATGTCCTTGTATTTTTAGCTAGAGCTGTAAGACAAGTAAAGGATAGCAATGCGGTACATTTTGGAATGGAAGAAGAATTCAAACAATTGCTTTTAAAGATGATATGCTAGTATACATAGGTAACTCCAAAAGTTCTACCAGAGAACTCTTCAACTGATCAAAACTTTCCGCATAGTGGCTGGACACAAAATTAACTCAAATATCAGTAACCCTCCTTTATACAAACAATAAATAAGCTGAGAAAGAAATTAGAGAATCAAGACCCTTCAACAATAGCCACAAATAATATAGAGTATCTTGTAACTCTAATCAAGCAAGTGAAAGGTCTGTATGACAAGAACTTCAAGTCTTTGAAGAAAAAAATTGAAGAAGACATCAGAAGATGGAATGATCTTTCATATTTATGGATTGGTAGGTTTAACATAGTAAAAATGGCCATCTTTCCAAAAAGCGATTTTCAGATTTAATGCAATTCTCATCAAAATTCTAACACAACTCTCTTACAGTCCTTGAAAGAACAATATCCAACTTACTATAGAAAACAATACAGATGCAGATACTCACAGCCAACCATCTGACTGAGCCTGGGAACCAATGGAAGAGCAAGGGGAAGGACTAAAGGAGCGGAAGGGAATTACAATCCCATAGGAAGAACAACAATATCAACTAACCTGACTACCCAGAGCTCCCACGGACTAAACCACCAACCAAAGAGTAGATATGGAGGGACCCATCTGCACCATCTGCATATGTAGCAGAGGATGGTCTTATCTGGTATCAATGGGAGGGGAGTCCCTTGATCTTGTTGAGGCTTTATACCCCAGTATAAGAGGATGCTAGAGTGGTGAGGTGGGAATGGGGGGGTGGGTGGAGGAGCACCCTCATAGAGGCAAACGGGAGGGGTGATGTGATGGTGTGTTTGGAGAGTGGAAACCAGGAATAGGGACAACATTTGAAATGTAAATAAATAAAATAATCCATAAAAAAAAAAGAAAAGCACAACAAAAATCCAGGATAGCTAAAGCAATCCTGTACAATGGCGAATTTCTGGAGATATCACCATCCTTGATTGCAAACTGTCCTACTGAGGAACGGACATAAATTTAAAAAAAAAATACATTAAATTTAATTTAATTTTTACAAGCATGAAATCAGCATGAAAATAGACAGGATGATCAGTGGAATTGAATCAAGGACCCAGAAATAAACCAACAAATCTATGGACACTTAACTTTTGATTAAAATTCCAAAATTATACAATGGAAAACAGAAAACAACTTCAATAGATGTTGGTGGTCTAACTGGATGCCTGCATGTAGAAGAATGCAAACAGATCCATAGCTATAACCTAGCACAAAACTCAAGTCTATGTGGATCAAAGACCTCAACATATAACTGGGTACATTCAATCTGATAGAAGAGAAGTTGGGGAATGGTCTTCAACACATGATACAGAAGACAACTTTCTGAACAGAACACCAACATCTCAGGCTCTAAGATGAGCAATTGATAAATAGGACCTCGAGACACTGAAAAGCTTCTGTAAGGCAAAGGACATTGTCAATAGGACAAATCAGCAACCTACAGACTGGGACAAGATCTTCAGCAACCCTACATCTGACAGAAGGCTGATATCGTGTGTGTGTGTGTGTGTGTGTGTGTGTGTGTGTGTGTGTGTGTGTGTGTGTTTATATTTGCGTGTATGTATATGTTTGTATATGTGTATGTATAGGTGTATGTATAATGAAATTAGACACCAACAAACCAAATAGCCAAATTAAAATATAGGGTACAATGTTAAATAGAGAATTCTCTACAAAAATATCTAATGGCCAAGAAGCACTTAAAGAAATGTTCAGCATCCTTAGTTACTAGGGAAATGCAAACCAAATGACTGTGAGATTCTTTCTTACATCAGTCAGAATGGCTAAGAATAAAAATTCAAGTGACAGTTCATGCTGGTAAGAATATAGAGCAGGGGGAACACTCCCACATTGTTCATGGAAATGCTAAGTTGTATAACACTTTGTAAATCAATTTGGCAGTTTCTCAGAAAATTGAGAGTAGTTTTAAAACAAAACCCAGTGAATCACACCTGGGAAAATACCCAAAAGATGCTTCACCATACCACCAGAACATTTGGACAGTTATGATCATAGCAGCTTTATTTGTAATAATCAGAAACTGAAAACAACATAGATGTGAGGTGAGAGGTAAGTAAGGAATGGGAGAGATGAAGGGAGAGGAAGTTATGATTGCAATGTAAAGTAAATAAATAAATTAATTAAAAAGTTTAGAGATTGTTACCTCATATCGATTAATAGAATTCTCTCTATATAGAATATTATAATTCTGAACATGCACATAACAAAAGTTATATCAAATTGCATAAAATAAATACTTCTAGATGAGAAATTCTTGACTGACCTTCATGTAAAAGAAGTTGGTAGTTGCAATACCACAATAATTTAAGTTTATAGACTCATTCTGGCTTCATTAAAATAAAGCGAATATGTTTTTAATGTGGTGCAGAATTTTTTGCCAGTGTTTTATTGACTACTTTGTGCCTATGTTCATTAAAAAAAGAAGCCTTTAATTTTCTTTTTGTTTTCAGTTTTCTTTGTCCCATTTATTGCTAGCGCAGTAAAATAGGAGTAAGAAAGTAAAGTGATACAAATATAAAAGGAATAAAACTTGTCACTTTTATGTTTTATACAAAATTAAGTTTAAAGAATGTACTATAAAAGCTTAGAAGTAATAAACACTTTAACATAGTAGAATTATTGAAAATTAGCATACACATGTCAGTAGCATTTTTATGTACCAACAATGGACATGAAGAACAAGAAACCAGGAAGTGAATCCCAATCACAATAGCTTAAAAATATCTATAGAATTCTACCTGTAAGGAGGTAGAAGTTTGTTATGATTTTTTTGTAATAATTTAGTACAAATGAAGTCTTTTATAAGAAAATGTTACCATGATGAAAAAGAAGCTGAAGAAATGCTCGGAGACAAAACACACTTCCATGCTCATGGATTAGCAGCAGTAGCGACATTCCCCAAAATAGTCTAGGTTCAGTGTAATGCCAATCAAAATCTCAATGACATTCTCTACAGAAATTAACAGTCATAAAATGATGAGGGAACAAAAAGACCAACATTAACAAAAGCGATTCTGAGGTCAAAGACACTGCTAAAGAAGCATAATAACTGATGATATTCTTGACTGACCTTCATGTAAAAGAAGTTGGTAGTTGCAATACCACAATAATTTAAGTTTATAGACTCATTCTGGCTTCATTAAAATAAAGCGATATATTCAAATGATATCACAGGGCTCTTATAACAAAACATCGTGACACTGGCAAAACCCAAGGGACAGATCAAGAGAATAGAAAAAGACTCAAATATGAATTCACACAGGTTATATACTCTATTTTTGGAAAAAATACCAGAAACACACAACTCACAGAAACAATAGCTTCTTCCTGTAATGATATTGGGAAAATTGAATATTCACATGTGGGGGTGAAACCAAATTCCTATATCTCAGTCTATCACTGATAAGTGGATATTAGCCGAAACCTTCAGAATACCCGAGTTTCATTACTGCTGGACTGAGAGTGAGGTCCCAGGTGGAGGAGTTGGAGAAGGGACTGAAGGAGCTGAGGGAGTCTGCAGCTCCATGGAGGGAGCAACAGTGTCAACTGGCCTCGCCCCTCTGGTCCTCCTGGAGGCTGGACCACCAGCCAAAGAATACACATGGAGGGACCCATGGTTCGGACCACATAAGAGGGCCTTGTTGGCCATCAAAGGGAGGAGAAGCCCCAGTAAAGGGGAATGTCAAGGTGGGAATATGGGAGTGGGCGGGCAGATGGGTGGGAGGTGGAATTCCCTCATAGAGGTGGGGGAGGGGAGGGGATAGGTGGTTTCCAAAGAGGAGACCTAGAAAGGGGAAACATTGGAAATGTAAATAAAGTATCAAAAAAAAAAAAAAAAATCCTTTCTTGAAGCTCAAAAAAAACCCAAAAAAACAAAAAAACCAAACCAAACCAAAACAACAACAACAAAAAACACTGTTCAAAATGGAAGCAAAAGTGAAAGTTTTAGAAGAAAATACAGAAAACGCTGCATGATATAAATACAGACAAGGACATTCTGAAAAGTACTTCAGATGCTCAGGAAATAAAATGAAAAATAAAAAATGGAGTTGCACAAGTAACAATGCTTCTGCAATGTAATAGAAACAACTCAGTAAGGGAAGGAAGCATGCAGAATGCGAGAAAATGTTTAGGGAATATCCATCTACCAGGGAACTACTATATAGAATATATAAAGAACGGAGAGAATAAAATAGAAAACAAACAAATGAACAACAAACACAACAAATGCCTAGACAATAAACAGACAGTTCTCAGGTGAAGTACTGAATATTGAATAAACATATCAAAGTAATCACTATTGGGGAGACTCAATTATATCAAGATTTAATGTCACCTCAAGCTGAGTGGCTATCTTAAGTAAGCAATATGCTAGCAAGGCTTTGGAGAATAGAGAACACTTACACAGTACTAAAGGGAATACACGCATGTTGCCACTGTGGAAATTAGAATAAGGTTTCCTCAAAACAGGAAAGATTTTAAATATGCAACGATGACACATATCACACGTGGTTATTTATTCAAAGGAAGTTAAGTAAACATATCTTTTGCTGTATTATGTCTTGAAACATTATTTACATTTCATAAGGACTGGAGATAGAAATCAGGCAATCTATTTACAATAGGGTTTTGTGCAAAGAATAATATAATTATATTGTAACCTGTAAAAATTGAAATGGATGGAACTACAGTTTATCTTATGAAGCAACATAGAAGAATCAGAAACACAAATATCACATGTTCTCTCATTTGTGATTATGAATTATAAGTTCTGTAATTACACAAACATACAGAGAATTCAGAGAATTATATAGATATATAGATATATATAAAATAGAAATAAAACATATATGTGGATATACCCTAATATAATATACCCTAATCAATATATCTGTATGTATTTCATAAGTATGTACACTCTTATAAAAGCTCATTTTAGAATATTAAACATTATAATTCATATTTAAGTTAAAGTATGTCTTTGTAAATGATATTTTGCAGATCCAACTTATAGAGTTTAAGACTATAAAGTACCTTAATATATCAAAATATTTTTATTAGAAAAGATCATAGGTTGATCCTTTTCTCTTTTAATATGATCTGTTACAATAAATATTTATAATAAATGCTATATATGAAATGTCATCAAATTGGTAATATACTTTGAATGTTATATTTCACAACTTTGGTTCACTTAAGGAACACAATTTCTGTATGCCTAACCAGAACAATTTTATCAGATTGCTAGACAGAAATTTCTATCAAATTTTAAAATTTCTGTTAGGTGAAATAAAATTAACTTAAGTCAGAAATGCTGAGTGGAGAGACTATACTCCAAATTATTTTACTCATTGGTTATTTCTCTTTACATGCACTTGATTTCCTGCTTTCCTTCTTTTCCTACATCTCAACACAGAAGTGGACAGCCTTAGGAAAGCACAAATTTTCTCAAGCCAGTCAGACGTATGGAGACTGGAGGATCTCAGTGGATTTGAAATATTTTCTAAAATTGGATCAGAAACTCCTTTCGCCACATTTTATCCTCCTAAACTAGAAGCTTAAAGGATTGAGAACAAATCCACTTCCCTCTATCCTATTAAAATGGCTGGATTCTTGTAGTGCTAAAATAGATCCCTTGCGTTTGCTAAGCTGAAAACTAACTTTGTTTGCTTTGTTTGGAAGGAAATATCTTGAATCAGGACCTAGAACTTGGCTTTTGATGATGACTTCATTTATTATACCAGAAGTAGAAAGAAACTGAACAATAACTAATGAATTGAGTCAAAAAAAGTATCAAAAGTGATTCAACTATTTTGTAGTCTCTTTATTATAAAAATATACAACTTCTACCTACATATTCAAAATTATATTCATGTATGTTAATATATTTATATTTA
Source organism: Uromys caudimaculatus (assembly GCA_028551405.1). Lineage (NCBI taxonomy): Eukaryota > Metazoa > Chordata > Mammalia > Rodentia > Muridae > Uromys > Uromys caudimaculatus. Next base: position 3,405,696 of record CM052720.1, on the reverse strand, counting down.
TCAATGCATATATAATATATTTATAAATATAATTATGCAAATTATCTTTATGTTTCTTATGTGTTTGTGTGTTTAGCTGCATGTAAATATGTGCACGTCATGTTTGTGAGTCTGGTGCCTCAGGATGTTAGAAGAGGGCATGGGATTCTCTGTAACTCTAGTTACAGTGTGAGCAGCTGTGTGAACACTAGGAATTGACCCCAGGTGTTCTTCCAAAATGGCCAGTGATCTTAACGCGAAAGCCATTTATATCCTCCCAAATCCATTTCTGAAATTATTTTCTACTTTTCTTCAATGTTTTAATTTTTATGCTCTAGCTTAACTCACAATGAATGCAATTACATTAATTCTTTTTAAATGTGTATTAAAATGTGAATCTCTGAACCTGTGAACTAGTACACGTTCCAAATCCTTTATAACTCATCACAGCGATTATTAATCCGTATCTTTCTATTTATAAAATTTGGTTTGCTGTTTTAATTAAAAACTTGGACTTGACAAGTGAATACGTTTTGACAATAATAGAACAAACATTTTATGTCTCAATAAACTGAACCAGGAGATTTGCTTTTGCAAGCGATTGCTCTGCAGCTAGTCAAATAGATATGGACAACAAAGGTTGCAGACATGCTTTGCTTTATCTGTAATTATATTTGCACATCGGCTAAAATAATAACTTTTATGATGCTGCTCCAACTATTTCTGTCTTTGTAAAATATATAAATAATATATAAACATGATTATATATATTTAAACTGTTCCTTATACAAATTATAAAACCTATCTACAATATTCAATATTATATATGTGTTTTGATGTGTACTATATGCAAATATTTACAATTCCTATGTGTGATTCTGGTGCTTTAACATTTATCTTAAAATTATTAATATTTTATATATTGTGTATATAATGTCATATAAATACATAAATTAATAATATATCATGCTATATTTATTGTACAAATATATATTTTACACACATACACATATTATATTATTGTATTCATTATATTTAATATAAATATATTTTATATATACTATGTATAAATTGCATATATTATATATTTCCATTTAACCTATAACATATTTAATGTATATCCTATATGAATATGTATAAGTGTATATGTACATATATATTTTATACACGTGAATATATATGATAAATATATATGCATTATATTCTGTTCCATATTCTATATATTACATAACATATAACATATTTAATATCATGTTATTAAATATTATAGTATGTATTACCTATGTATTGTATATTAAATATGATATATAAGTCAATATATACAGAATTTTATATAAAGCATCATACATCACATATATAATATATTATGTATACATACATCTAATATATATGTTTATTATATATAGGTATATTAAAATAATTATAACAATTAATTATATATTTATATGTATTATTAATATAATCATAATTAATAAAATTAAATAGGTAATACATAAAACATCTTTTCAATTTTAACATAAAATTTATTGATAAATAATTATTAATTATTCTATTTCATATAATTAAATATGATGCACACAATTATATATCATTATATAGAATTATAATTAATTATACATAATTAATTTAGTTTAATAAATAATGAATATATAAATAGAATGTAGTAAATAAAATTACTAATTTGAATGAAAATAAGTTTATCAGATTAATAATAAATTTTAAACTAAAAAATTAATATAAATAAATGAATAATATGTTTCATAATATATTATATTATATCACATAATATATTATATATAAATTGTATATAGATATAATTTAATATGTATAAATTCATTGGCATAGCATATGTGATAAATGTATTATATATTATATATAAAATTATATGTAATATATATTAATATATATTCATTTTATATATATGTATATATATTATATTCATTGTCACCAGCTTAAAGCTATGCCTGTAGCTCAGTCCTAAGAACATGTCTAACATATACAAGTTCCTACCTTCAACCCCTCCAACCATAGATCAACAATCTTAAACCCACATATTTTTGGAAAATGAAAGCTGATACACATACTTGAAGGCTAACACTAATATTGTATTTACATAAAAGCCACAAAAGTGTTCAGTGCAGCTGAATTTAATTCGACAATTATAAGCATCCTTTTGTAAGCCTAATATGAGGAGAGGACCCTCTCTTAGTCAGGGTTTCTATTCCTTCCCAAACATCATGACCAAGATGCAAGTTGGGGAGGAAAGGGTTTATTCATCTTACACTTCCACATTGCTGTTCATCACCAGAGGAAGTCAGGACTGGAACTCAAGCAGGTCAGGAAGCAGGAGCTGATGCAGAGGCCATGGAGGGATGTCCCTTACTGGCTTGCTTCCCCTGGCTTGCTCAGCCTGCTTTCTTATGGAACCCAAGACTACCAGCCCACAGATGGCACCACCCACAAGGGGCCCTCCCACCTTGATCACTAATTGAGAAAATGCCTTACTGCTGGATCTCATGGAGGCATTCCCTCACCTGAAGCTCTTTTCTCTGTGATAAGTTCAGCTTGTGTCAAGTTGACACACAAAACTAGCCAGTACAAACACTTAATCTGGTAAATACTAGACATGCATTCCCACTTCATGATTTTATGTCATTTAGAATTGTAAACTGTAATTTTTTTCCTGTTATTCCTAAGTTTAAAATACTATTTCATTACTTACCAATGGTAAAATATCTCTATTAATTTTTTATTAAAATATTTGAGCATAACAGATTTACCTTTTCTTATTTTGTTTTGTCTTTTTTATTATTTTTCTTTCCTTGAATGTTTACTTGTATACAATGTATCTTAACCTTATTTGTCTACAAATCTTCCCCTCCCAAACTGCCATTGCCTCTAAATATATGTCCTTCTCAACTTCATCATCTTTCATTTTAAAGATAACTCACCAAGTCCAACCACTGTTACTCACATGGATATGAATGAGTATGTGGCCATCCATCTTGACATGGGCAACCTATCAATGGACATACCCCAAAGAAAAGCCATTCTCCCTTCCCCAGAAATCACAATTGTCCTTAGCTCCTTAGCTGGGTTAGGCACTTTAGGGACTTCTCCCCACTCTGTGCTGGAATTGTGAACTGGCTTGTTTGATTTTCTGCAAGTCTTGTGCAGCTAACTTTAGCTGCTGAAATATCATGGGTGCAAATACCATGTCATGCCCAGAAGGCAGGGATTGATAGTTTTCCTTCCCATTCTCCAACCTTAAAATTCTTTTCCTTCTCTCTTGAGGTTTTCTGAAGCTTGGAGCAGTGGGAATGTGGAATAGATAAATAGATGTTCAATCTGTGGCTGAGGGTTCACCGTTGCTTATTCTGGGCAAACGAGACAGGAGTCTGTATTAGCCACTTCCCGGTGCCATAAGCAACTTCTCCATTTAGGGTTGAAAGTGGCATAAATCTTTGGATGTAAACCTGAGTCTCTGGGCTATCTCTTAATCTTTGCTGTGATTTACATGCTTGATTTCTGTCTGCGGGATGTGGGACTTACAGGAATTTTTAAGCAGTGGTTTATTCTTCAGTTGCTATAGATAGGAAAAATACATTAATACAAATGATTTCATCATTAGTTCTTATGCTAAACTCTAGTTGTGTGTTCAGAAAACTGAATAAGTTGGATAAATATCAGTTCCTCATTAGATATAAAAATTCTAAAATTTTGTATATATCTAGTCATAATTCTGTATAAATACAGTCAGGTAAACACAGCTCTTCTTCCCTCTGTTATTTAACTATGTTTCTGAAGAATCAGAAAGAATATAATAATTATCCCTCATAGTCATGCTTAAAATATTATTGCTAAAAGTGAAACAATACTCTCTCAATTCAGTTTTAAATTTATCTCTCATAGTATTCAAACAAAACAAAATATACTTCATTGCAATAGACTCACCCATAAAGAATCTGGTTTGTTTTTTGTTTTTTGTAAGGAAGATGACTTCAGAATATTGATATTTAGAAAATGACAGGAGGTCAGTTTGAAATGGAGTATGGAAATTTGACAAGGCTATATTGATGGTGCCAGAGGGAAGCAATCAGTGAAGGTTCAAAAGAGATATTCTGCAGATATTGAAATGGGAAAGGCTCAGTGGCCTGCTGCAATGTAATTTGTTCAGAACTTCTCTACAAGTAAAAAATAAGGCATGCTATATAGAATAATTTAAAATATCACCTTATGTAGAATTATGGAATGTTCAATAACACTCCTAAGATTGCTTCAGGAGCAGCATTCTAAAAACTAGCTAGGATCACAGTCCCAAGAAGCTAATTGGACTTCCAAGTAGAATTCTTAGACCCAGGACCAGTGTCTTATTTAATACCAAAATCAGGAAGCACAATTCCTTAGATCTCATGGTATTTATTTTGCCTCTTTGGCCTCAGGCTTCCAGGAACAAATGTCTGGGACAAGTCCAGAACTAAATGTCAACCACTGGAGTAAGAAAGGGAAGAGTGAGATCTCTCCATATTTCCATTCAACTCTTCCCAATTCAGAAAATAAGCAGGTACTGGAGAACACAAAGCCATTGTTGGTTAAGTAAACAATACCATACAATCACAAAGACGGAAGTCTTAGTTTCCTGGGATATATCAATAATAACAGCAAGGATTGGGAGAATATCTTAAAATATGTAGCAGAAACAAGCAGGTAGTGAGGGCTACAGAAAACTAAGAAGTACCTAGGATCAGGACTAGACAGGCCAAGTGTGGAGGCTGAGGGACGGGCTTCTTTACTGTGTTCTTTTCCATAACATAAATAACAAAATGGAAATAGAATCCTTATAGAACTATTAGAAAGAAAAGAAAAAGTCACAAGGTCATGTCTAGGTTATACAGAAAAACAAATGTACAGTTTTCTTGTTAATCTTTTTCTCCCTGTTTATGTGTGTGTAGCATAGATTTTGGTGTGTATATTCTACCTTTTATAAGCATTTGGCAAACATTTAGTTGGACTATTTAGGAATCAGACTGACTTTTAAACCTTATTTTCTTTATCAGCAAATAAAATAGAAAATGAGATGTTACGATAATGGATTAATCCAACGTTTTAACACCTATGTTCCAATTTCATAAAGCATTTTGGTATAATTTCTGGTGCGCAAAGGAATGTGGCCACAGAAAATTATTAAAATTGCTTTTGCTTGTTTTAAGTTTTTCAATAAAAGAATACATTTCTGAATCTCTGAGAATTTTGAAGATTAAAACTTTGCGATCGCATGAAGCAGCCTTGTAGCCATGTTGAAAGTCACTAGGGAGCACAGTACATTTGCGAATCAATTAAGGGCCCCCTTGACATCTGTAGTTATGTTTTCCAGCAGGAACACTCAGTGTGGTTTGTAATGATCCATTTTTCTTTTCTTTATATTTAGTGTGGGTTGGGTACATAAAATAGTTAGACTGCATTTTCTAGAGTTGTGGTTTTGCAAAGCAAATACAATAAAATAGACAGAGGGGAGAGAGAAGAGACCATGAGCGAGTGTGACTTTAATGAGTTGATATATATATATAATATATATATATATATATATATATATATATATATAATATATATATTAGTTTTCTAGGAGTTTCATAATGAAATGGCACAGACTAGATGTCTTCAACAGCTGATGCATATTTTCACATAGTTCTATAAGTCATATGTCTTAGGACATAAGTGCTGGCAGAATTAGTTTCCCTGATTGCCCCCTGTGTTGGTTGTCAGACAGCCAGCTTCTTTCACTACTTCCACAGGATTTTCGTCTGCATGTATGTGTCACCTATGTTCTCCAAGAATATAAATTGCCTGCCATTAGGATTAATTTTATCTCACTACATTTTAAAAAGTCTTTTATCTTCCAATGTAGCCACATTCTGAAATATACTGTGAGTTAGAGCTACAACATACAGGAATTGGGAAGGAGTACACAGTTCAGCCTATAATACTTGACCTCTTGACCCCTCAAACTGATGTCCATCTTGAAAATAAATTAAGTTCAGAGTCACTCCTAAAGCATGCAGAAATTACTGATAGGTAAGATTTGTATTACTGATATTACTATCTTCTCTAAATACAAATCTTACCTATAATTTTTCTCAAGCAACAACTGTAAAACCTTAAAAATACATGTCTCTAAAATTCTTTGGTGAGATAAACCTTAAAGAAGCCATCCTAGTTCAAAAGAGAAGAGTCAGAAAGAAGAAAACAGTTGGACATATAACCCACAGATGTCCAAAACTTTCACAAAAAATTATTCAATATTAATAATGGAAAAATTGTCTTTCAAACATCTGATGGTCCTGGCTCTATTCAGCCCTCTTTCTGCCTCCTTTCTGTAACACTAGCAGTGTGTCTGCTGTTTAGCCCCATCTCTTCCTGGACTCTGTTGAGATGACTGCTAAATTCATGAATTAGTTACATGTATCATCCAAGTTCTCCTCAGAGCATAGTTCTTTTTTATTTACAATATGTACTGGCTGAGACCTTAAAACACCCATGTTCTCTCATTTTTTTATACTTAATAATTTTGTTCATTAATTTACTTTCATATTTCATATTTTACTAACAGCACTAAGGGAAACCAAGGTTGCATTTTTTAAATCTTACCTACGATATGCATTCAAATTTATCACTACAAAATTATAGGGCACAATTCAGTCAAAATAATTACAGTTTTATTAGTGGGTCACTTTCGAGTTTCCAAAGTTACCACATAATTTTTTTCCTATTCCATTAGCAGAATCACCTTTAACATATGCATAACTGTCAATAGTTAGTTTAGGCAAATCTTGTCATTTTCTTCTTCAAATGTAAGTTCCACCTGGTATTAAGTTTCCTAGACATTGCTACAGATTTAGGTATTTGCTATAGCAGAATCCCAACTTTGAGTCAGCAAAATCAGTATTAATGGGCTAATATTATTATAAAATAATATAAAATACAATCAACTGAGCTATATAAACAAGGTAAATTATGTTTTTCATAATTTTACAGGATGTGAATCAAAGTTCCAGGATTTAGCGGGCTGAATTTTTCCTGAGGCCTCTTTGGAATCTCTCTACATACACTGCTGCTGTTTATATATTTAAATGTCTCTTTATTCTATAACTGCAGCAGATGGATTTCACTAAGGCTCAATTATGAGTTTGTGTAGTCCTAATTACATTTTGCATGTTATAAATAATATTCAAATCTTGGGATCTTTTTGGGTAGTCTAGCAGGTCTTACAGGGTGCATCCCTGTTGCCTTAAAGATTTGATGAGAACTCTGTAAAAATGATGTTAATATCTCCTGTATTTACCACCTCAAAAAAGCACATCATATTTAGTAGCTTTTTCATGTATTCCTAAGCAAAATGTTATGTGTTTGGGTATATTTGGGGTTCTATTTAAATGAGCAAGCTCAGTCTACCAGTTTGAGTTTGAGTCCTTCAAAGGTTTCTAGGTGTAGAGAAGGTATTGGAAAAGAACCACATTTTGAGACTTTTAACTTAGTACAGGTATCTCTTTTCTGTGATATTTTTTATTTTTGTCCAGGGATCCTATGAGAAGAAACACAGAACTTGGCTGATGAAAACACAGGCCCGTTTCTTCTCGTATCCAGTAACAACTCTTCTTTTGAGAAACAACAAAATTTGGTTCATGTTTAATACAAATCAAATGGCTAATCACAAAGCATAAATAATCATACAGCCTAAGCCACCTAAAGTTTTAAAAGTATTTTTATTTTATTTTGTAATGTTTATAGTATTATAATAAAAGTGGTGATAAGCAGAATAATAAATCAGATAGTGAATAAAAGTACTTTCTAATATGCCTCAGAATAGTTGATTTATAAGTGTATAAAGTCTATGTATGCAAATAAAGTTATATGAAATAGGTGTCTTCTTTATATTTCAGCTTTGGTGATTGCCATTATAAATCTCTCTTATGATGGTAGTCGGTGTGGTGAATCACAGTCCCGGTCAGTCATATGTTCCTGAAGGTGAAGAACTGGAATATATAGTGTGTTGTGTGTTGTTAAGCCTCTGTTCTCAGGATATTCAGTGTACTACATGCATTTTTGATGTGGAATATTTAAAGATTCAATGTGTTAATTGGGATTTAACCTGTCATATTCTGAATGGAATCTGTAGCTTTATCTGAAAAGACAGCACTTCCAACATCCTCCAAATATCAGAGAAGGAAAACAGTACTCTGTGGGACTTCTGAGGACACTCCACTCATCATATAGCATTAATGGTTTTAAGTAAACTTTCTAATTTTACATTTTACAGTATAGTTGATATTCAGTTTTAAAATTGTACCTTTACACATTTGCCTAAGGTTGCAACTATATAATTTCCGTTGAATTATTAATTAAGCAGCTGCTTTGAAATCCAAATCATATTAATTGACTTAGAATCTCACACAACCAGGATTATATTAATGCTCATGAAGAATTTTTTTTTCTCTAGGCTTCATTTTGTCATTGTTGAAGTTTATTCTAAACACTGAGCTTTGTGGACTTTGAGAAAGAAAACTAAAATATAAAGTTTTGTTATATTAGTAATAGTGTGATTTTTTTATGCCTTTCAGAATACATAGTTAAATGCACCACATGGCATTTGTGTCGGAGAGAGGGAGATGCTGTGATACCACGCAGTATCATTTAAACTGCTCCTATAATTCCCTTTCCATGTACTGTAAAGTCTTTGTCTTACTGTTCTTGCTTTGATCAGGTGAATTCTTTCAACCATAGCATGTCTGTAGGTAATTCTTGTTCATCTAATAATTCATGAAGTCCAATGAGTTCATAAGGAATCTAAACCATGGCATGCACTTTGTAGTTGTCTTTCTGGTCATGCTCACAGTTTTTAGAATGACATTAATAACAGTACCTAAGAAGAGCTTCTTTGAATCTATCATGTACTAAATATTATATTATACAACATACACTAATCTTTTTAATTTTAATACCTGATATGGAATATATGTTAATGTGTCCTGAGTGGTCTTATGATCACCAAGCCAAAAAGGTACACAAATAGTAGTATGAATCAGGGTTATGCCTGGCAATTACATTCATCTTTTACAGTCAGGATGTCATCTGGATGTTCACTGATGCATTGATCATACAATGAAATCCAATACTCTTGGGGTATGTCTGGGAAATTCTGAATTAGGCTTACTTAATGAAATAATTTGCGACAAGATGGAATATAGTATTAGGCACGTCTTAGAAATGAAGCTACTGTTGATTATTTTCAACAAACAATAAACCTTGTATCACTTGTACATATTTTACATTGCAGATTTATGTCATCCTGTCATTGGTTGAGTCTAGATCGATTACTCTAAATCTCTCTGTACGTTTGTGATATGATCATTGGTATCATTTGTAATCACAGACGCCTCTGCCTTATTAAGGGTATACTGAGCTCTGTTTTCTACCAGTGTTTATTGTTGCTTTTAAATCCCATTGACTGTACTAGGGTCATAGCTAGTGTTGATTATTAAAGAGACCAGGAAAATGGAGTGTGTTCACTCAGGAAATTGTCACAAATATTATCTAGAAATCTCAAGCTGCTCGTGTTGTGGTAGTGCAACCTAATTCATTGATGAAGTTTGGACCTAGATTAATCAGGACTGACCTTGTGTTCCTGGCCTTTATTTACATAGACCATTGTATATCTGGACGTTTTATGTCAGGCAGAGCTGTCTTGATTGGAAATTATATGCCCAGTAATTCTGGACTGCTGTTTTTCTTTTCATGGTATGCACACAGAAACTCACTGTAACTGAAAACAAACAGACCAAACAAACAAACAAAAAACCCAACAAATTCTTAAGGAATCTAGAGTTTATGGCTCTATGTTAGAGACAATATTGTTATTACTACCAAACCCACTGTTGTCTTATAGTACACTCAATAAATTCTTTACCATTGTTGGCATTCAGGAGTCACCTCACAAACCACATGAACAGTGATCTCAGACAGAAATAGTTTATTAAGCATTTACCCTAGTACTGACTGATCCAGACCATAGACCAGCCTCAGGAGCTGACTGTGCAATTGAGTCCAGATACTGTTAAGCCTGAAATGTACAAATATCTGTGTCAAGTTATTCTACCAATCAGAATTCAGGGATAAGAGATTTCCTTAGGAATATGTCTTTGTTGTACACTTCTTCTGTTCCCATTGGCTGAGGTATTCAACTGTGGAGGGGGAGACTTGCCTTGCCTAACATTCATATCTTAACTTGCCAAACAGTTTGTAAGTTACCCATGTACATGTCTCATTCTGCCAAGCAGGATGTCAGCTCCCAGGGAGCTTATTCAATCTCTATTCAATCTCTATTCAAAGTAGGAATCTTATTCCAAAGAACTTCTCATATTGCTGTAGGTGTCTCTGTTTTGTTGGAATCCATCCCAGGGGCAGCTTATAAAAGCAAAAATCACAAAAGCTCATTCACAGGTGCAGTAAGTGTTGCTGGGCTGTTGGTTTGGGTCCAGGCTTATTGTGGATAACTATACAAGTTAGTTCTAATTTTCTTCTATTGTGACTGGTTTCCAAGAAAACCAAAGCACAAAACATCCTAGTAACAAGAGTAACAGCACATGAAAAAAGTTTCCTTATGACATTGATAACAGCACAAAATAGCAGGCTAGACAAGTAACAGTTACATAAGCCTTAACATTCTTCTCTAAAGAGATCACTCATTCTGCTGCCTGATGCTTCCCATGCTACCTTAGTGGTTAGTACAGAATGTAACAGAGTACAGTTAGTTCCTCTCAAGAATGAATGCTCTGATCCCATTTTCAGCATTCAGAGTGATGTGATGATTCTCAGAACAACCTGGTGTGTCAGACTATCAAAGCTGTCTTTGGTTCTAAGGAGAAAGTAATCTGGTATTGTTGAAACAAAACAAAACGAAACGCCAAAAAATGAAGCAAAACAAAACCTTTGAGCCATTTATCTTTGTATTATATATGCTTGTCATGCTAAATGAAACTATTTCTTTGCCTATTATTATAAATTTTACTTCTACTTAACCTTAACAACAAACATTCTTGAAGATAGTGCAATATTAAGCAATATTACCCTCACATTCTTATTTTTTGAAGAAATATTTTTGCCACAATCTTGAGCCAATGAAATGTGGATTCTTCTTTTTGATATTCTTTTTGTTGTTGTTATTCAGAATATTTTAAAATATTATTTATTTGCTTTGCCTCCCAATTGAAGCTTCTCTTCTTTCTCTTCTCCAAGTTCCTCCCTTTCACCTCAACTAACCCATTCCCCTCTCCTTTTCATTTCCTCCCATGGATATAAACCCACCTTGGCATATTAAGTTGCAGTAGAAGTAGGTACATCTTTTCTTATTGAGCCTAGACAACACAGTCCAGTTAGGGGAAAGGTCTCCAAAGGCAGACAACAGAGTCACTGACAGCCCCTGCTCTAGTTGTTAGGGGTCTCACTTGAAGATCAAGCTGTACATCTGTAGATATGTGTAGAGGGCCTAGGTCCATCATACACATGCTCTCTGGTTGGCGGTTCAGTCTTTGTGAGCCACTAGGTGCCCAGGTTAGTTGATTCTGTAGGGTTGCTTCTAATGTCCTTGACTCCTCTGGCTCCTCCGGTCCTTCCTTCCCCTTCCTTCCTCTAGCTCTGCCTAATGTTTGGTTGTACATGTTTGCATCTGTTTCCATGAGCTTCTGGGTTAAGCTTCTCTTAGGACAGTTATGCTACACTCCTGTCTTCAAGTATAACAGAATATCATTAGTATGTCAGGAGTGGGCTACCTCTCACCCCATGGTTCTCAAGTTGGACCACTCACTGGCTGGTCACTCCCTTAAGTTCTGCCCCAACTTTAGCCCTGCACATTTCATAGGCAGGATAAATTATGGGTCAACAGTTTCCTGGAAGGGTTTTGCCCAACTCTTCTTCATTGGATGTCTTGCCTGGTTATAGGAGGTGGTCATTTCAAATTCCATATGCCCTATTGCTAGGTGTCTTAGCATAGGGTGACCCTCATAAATTCCTGGGAGTTTCCCTGCCATTAGATTTTTAGTTTGTCCCAGAGATGTCCACCAACTCTATTTCTCTTTTCCAGTTCTCTAATCCCCCATCCTTTTCACACTTGATCCATTCTGGTCTCTCCCTCCCCTCCTCTACCAGCCAGTTCCCTGCTTCTATCCACCCCAGATATCTATTTTATTTCCTCTTATGAGTGAGATCCAGGCATCCTCCCTTAGGTCTTTCTTGTTACTTAACACCTTTGGGTCTTTGGATTATAGCAAGGTTATCCTGTACTTTATAGCTAATATCTACTTATAAGTAAGTATATACCGTGTCTGCCTTTCTGGGTCTCAGTTGCCTCACTAAGGATGATATTTTACGGTTCATCCATTTGCCTGAAAAATTTATGACATCCTTATTTTTAATGGTTGTATAATACTCCATTGTGCAAATATACCACATTTTCTCTAATCATTCTTTGGTTGAGAAACATATCGATTGTTTCCAGTTTCTGGCTATTATGAATAAAGCTTCTATGAACATACTTGAGCAAGTGTCCTTTTGGTATGCTGGAGCATCTTTTGGGTGTATATGCAGGAGTGGTACTGCTGGGGTGAGGTAGAGCTATTCCTAATTTTCTGAGAAACCATGAAATTAATGTCCACAGTGGTTGTACAAGTTTGCTTATGTCATAAGGCTTGGATGAAGAGCTAAGGATGTGACTCCATTTTCAGAGAATTTATCTAGCATGTGTGAGGTGCTGGGCTTGATACATAATGCAAAAGAGAAATATAGATGAAAGTAAATTGCTCTTAATTTTCACTCATCCTTAGTCTCTAGCTATTCTGCTTTCATTACTTGTTGTGTAATTGTGTAATTTCCCAATCTCTAAAGAATCAATTTCATCCCTCCATGACTATTTAATAAACTTTGAGAACTGTACCTCATTTTGTCTTCTAGTTCATTTAGTTCAGGAAAAAAAACACAATATTCAAATAGTTAGGCTTCTTTCACATATCACATAATTTCATGACATTTCTAATGTCATTACTTTATTATATATTCTTCATGATGAGGACAAATGTAACTTTTACCTGATAAACTTTATTACATGAAAAATCTTCAGACAAACAGAATGAGAAGCATAGGACTGCAAACCCAGTTCTGAGTCAGTGGCAGGGGGAGGATTGTTTGTAAGTTCAAGGTCAATTGGAAAAACAAATAAAGGTAAAGCCCTGCAACATCTGGCCTGAATGAAAAAGGTTATATTTTTAAAAATAAGTAATATTTCAACATTTACATTAGTTATTTATGAATCTTAGGGTGTGTAATACTTAGGATTCATGTTCTAATTAGACATGTTTTCTTCACCCATACAGTTGCTGCATGTGAGCATCCTAACAAATGTTGCACCTTTAAAATCTTACACTCTAATATTATACATGATACTTAGCACAGCTTCCCCTCCTCTTCCTCATTAGCTCTCAATTTATTATATTCTGAAAGACCATTTTATATCAGCTTACTTAGCTTTTTTAAAAATTCCATTTGCTAATTGAATGGTTTGGGACCGATTTAGCTAATTTTTTGTGTCCTACGTGACTGATTAAAAAGTTAAGAATAGCAGCAACTCCATGTGTTTGATATAAGTACCCATCCGAGTACTTCCTGGTACATAGCAATAATTAAGCAATTATTAGCTATCTGTGTTAATCAGGCTTGTCACACCCTCATTATTATCATATGATTCTGTCCAAATTAGCCCTTCGTTTGTTTCGTTTCTTTCCTCACCAAAGTTTTTCAGTATTTGCACGTACTTGTTGTTCCTCGTGGTGCTTTTGCTTGCTCCTCCATAATCACTTTTTGTCTTCTGTCATTCATGCTCGTGAGTGAAGCTGAAGAAAGGGTCTAGGGTTATTAGAGTCTGCGGTTCCCTGTGTTAGCCGCCATATCCACTCTGCTTGTCCATTCTATCCTGGGTCACTTGCTTTCCTTTGGGGGTGAATTCAGACTTTCTTTTATCCTTTAATATCTCTTCAGTATCTTTCTGATCCCATTCTTCAAAGATGACCTCTTTTCTATTTTACAGTATAAAATTAAAACTGCTAGAAATCTGGTAACTTACTTTCTAGATTTCATGTTCAAAAATTGATCTGCCTGTGAACTTAAGGACATTTTTTGTTTTCCCTTTGATGATAAAAGGTTGCTTTTCTGACCAGAAAGTCATTGCTTAGCTCTATGTCATTGCAGTTTTTCTTAAGTCTTCATCCAGGCTTTATCGACTATATTTGTTTCTTTGCTTTGAATAAACAGATTCCAATGTTTAGACCAAAGCAATAACAGCAACAACAACAATGACCCCTTTATTTTCCCTTCAGACTTTGCTCATGGAAGTCTGAAATCACAGTATTTCTTTTTCTAGGTATTTCTCCACACTTCCATTCTACAGTCTTGTTTCTATTTACCCATCAACAATATATACTCAAGTAAGTGCATTTATTGAAGGGTCATTTATAATGATAGCTAATCTTTATAAGTCTTTATAGAATTCCTTATCAACCTACTTATCCTGTATTTTTATGATGTCACCATGCACTCTAACTACAACTTTTAAAAAACCCATGTTGGAAGACAAGGCTAACAGTTGGTAGAGTAGAGATGCACGGTGCTGTACTCTCCAACTTGTCTTTTTCACAGCTGGGGAGCACAGGGAAAAATGTTCACGTTGAAATTAAACTTGGACTCTATAGTTTTTCTGATGCTTCTTTAGGAAGAGGTTTATTTTATTTATTAAAAATAGGCCTGAGGGTGTTAGATGCCCTAGTATCGGGGAATGCCAAGGAGGGAAGATGAGAGTGGGTGGGTGGGAGGGTAGGGGAATACTCTCATAGAGGCAGGGAGAGGGGGGAGGGGATAGGGGGCTCCAAAGGGGAGACCTGCAAAGATGGAAACATTTGAAATGTAAATAAAATATCAAAAAAAATTAAAAAAGAAAGAAAAAATATGACAATAATTTAAAAAATTAAAGGCATCAGGGGACACCAGTGAAGTGCTACTCTCTTCATTACTACAGTGGCTCGTATGTCAGGATTTTCTGGCTATAGCTTTCCATGTGTTCCTAAGGTGATGCAGGGCCTTGTTAATAGTGGATACAGCAGGTACGCCCCATAGACCTCAGAGCAGCACCTTGAATCAAGGCACCTCTGAAATCTAACATATACCTGAAATATACTTAGCTTTCTTTCTCAAATTTTTCTTCATAGAAAACATTTCTTGACCTAATCTAATAATTTTGCAGAATATGCTTTGTCATTCAGGGAGACAAAAGTACAGTTTGTTTTTATGTCTCCTATTATATACTAATGCTATCTTTACAAATTTGTTTTGTAGGTCATTCTAAATTTTATGTTAGAGCTTATAATTTCAAGTCATAAGGCTGCTAGACATAAGCCTATCTTACATATATAACAACATCAGCAATCATTTTCATTTGTGAAATTTGAAGTCAAATTATTCTATAAGGAAAGTCTGGCTTTTAGATATGGCATCAATATTAAAATGACTCAGCAGATCTGAGGTGAAACTAAACCAGATGAGTTTGTTTTCAAATATACCTTGAAAGAAGATCACTAATTTTGTAAACTGGCAAGTGCTTCATCCATAGACTGTAACTGGCTGAGTTTTAGTGAATTCTCATTACTTATTAAATTCTTCATTATGCCTCTTCTTCCTTACATATATTAAATAGTTTAAATTACTCAAAGTTCTTTTAGAGTTATCATTTTATTTGAAACTTCAAGCAACCTCTGATGGAAAGAAGCTGGATACTAATCCACCTTCTTACATAAGGACATAGGTTTCTA
This sequence comes from Uromys caudimaculatus, assembly GCA_028551405.1. Classification (NCBI taxonomy): domain Eukaryota; kingdom Metazoa; phylum Chordata; class Mammalia; order Rodentia; family Muridae; genus Uromys; species Uromys caudimaculatus. The sequence goes on along the minus strand of CM052720.1, from coordinate 3,389,815 downwards.
TAACTAAAACAACTTTCATGATTCTGGCAATCCAATAGCCCAATTATGTGTTTTTCTTATAAATATGAAGTGTAAATTATATACAAACAAATTTAAGTGTTTCCCCTTTAGCAAGAAATAAAAGGCTAAGTGTTATCTTAAGAAAAATTTAATTACCGTTAAATAATATTCTTTTATAGCCTTAACCTAACATACTAAAAAATTCCCCCTTATGTTTCTTCATTGTCATCCTTGTGCAGTTCCAATGAGCATTCCAAACTGGTTGGGGAAAAGCCTAGAAGATTTCAATCCTACAGAAAGAAATATATATGTAACTGAGGAATTGAGAGAAGAAGAGGTTATCTTCCCAGGGTAGAATACACCAATAGGCTCTACAGTACCAAATGGCCAGCCCTGAGAACATACATAAAAGTACTAGTATAGAGACCTAGTAGGTGGTATTTATATATTTAGGAATTTATAGACACAAACATATATGATGCAATAACAAATACTGAGAAAAGAAGGCCACAAAATTTAAAGAGAGTAGGCATGAGTACACTGAGAGTTTAGAGGTAGGAAATGGAGAGGAGAAATGCTGTAATTAAATTATAGCCTCGAAAGTAAAAGAAAACACAAACATTTTCTTTAAGAGCACTCATGTGTGATGCAGGAAGCACTGCTGTCTGTGTAATGGGAGTTTGTTCTTTTACAAACGTATAATGGGCCAGTTTCTGTAGGACTTGGAAGATGTTGCTGATGAAGCTGCTCTTCTGATGCCCATGTTGGAAATTATTTCATAGTTTATTATCATTGTAATATACTGATCACCAACTTAATAACAAACAATCCTCCCACCCCACCCACCAAAATCCTAAGAAACTCTCTTCTGAGAGACAAGTGTCCGACCGACATTGATGAGATGATTTGCATCCTCTGACCTCTCATTTCTATAAGTGAGAGATATCAAAAGATAAAGGGAAATGAAAATCACAGATACCATTTTGCTTTCAGACTGCTGAGTTCTGTGAGTGACTGAAGAAGAGAGCGAAGTGAATGCTTGTTTCTACTAATAGTCCGCTCATTAAATTATGTTTATTTTTGGAAAACTTAGAACAGAGAAGTGGAGATAAAAATGTAGGGTCTCAAATAACAGTAATTAGCATGATACTGTGAACTTATTTCATTAACTGCACACCAACTTAATGTCTTGTATCACTTTTTCTGAAGTATTTTCATACCCTTTTGGAGAAGGAGTATGCATATTTCGTTCTTATTGAGACTTATTTTTTTTTAAAGCAAATGTTCTTTCTTTTTTTTTAAATTTATTTTATTTATATAATGAATACACTGTAGTTGTCTTCAGACACACCAGAAGAGTGCATCAGATCCCATTACAGATGGTTGAGAGCCACTATGTGGTTGCTGGGAATTGAACTCAGAACCTCTGGAAGAGCAGTCAGTGCTTTTAACCGCTGAGCCATCTCTCCAACCCCAAGACTTATATTTTTATGCATCTTTACCTTACAATAAAATATCTACCAAGTTAGCTAATAATTGTTCTTTCCAATTATAAGCATCGGGGTGTCTCCTCCATCCTAAGACGTCAGTGTCCTGATGGAGGACTGATTTGAATGAGAATACGTACACACACACACACACACACACACACACAAATAAATACAACTTGTAGTAGATACAGCTCGGTCATTCAGAATTTATGGTATAATTTTTGGTAATCTACATACCCAAATTCCCGGAATCTGGGAAAGAAACAGAATCTCTACATCCTAGTATTCTCACCTATTTCATGGAAACAAATGTTGCCATTCTATAAATTTAAAAGAGAAGAGTTGGCAGGAGGATCATGGATCTGAGACCAGCTTATACTAGGGAATAAGCTTAAACAGTATCAATAGCAACAACCAAAACTGTGGCAGGCATTTCAAACTGTGCCAATAAGTCAAGTTCTTATGCAGTAACATGGGGAAAAACCCATGGCTGTGCTCCCAGGTAGTAGCAAATATTCTACCATCACCTTTGTTTAAAGGGGAGACATTTTATACCACCGGGGATTACAAATAACTATAGTTTAAAATTTGCCATAGAAAATGGCCTTTATGCTGAATTAGGTTATTATATTTCACTTTTTGCTTTCAAACCAGCAAAGTGAGTAAGATAGGAGTGGGGTTTTGGATGAATTCCATTAAACCCTCGATTCCTTTATTTATGAAATTTGCACCTGTGGGAACAATTTCCGTCATAGAGACAGGTGCTACGGACCACAGTTTTGTTGGTTAGCAAATAGGTCTGCTTTACTTTGGCATTTCATCGCCTTCAAGAGCTATTTATTGTCTCATATATTCCAGCACTATAAACATTACACCTTATTTATAAAATGTATGTGACAGGAAAAAAAGAGCACTCGTCAGAGTGATTTATAGCTGGTCAGGGCTTTATCATATATTTCAGTTTATAAACATATTGACATAACTGACATAAATTTATATTAAATACCCAAAAGGGGATTTATTTTTTTCATTCTTACTAACTTGGATTTTACTTTTAATATATAGTAAATTGTATGGATGGATTTTAGCATATGAACTTCCAAATTATCAGCAATTTATAAATAAGAACCAGTCTATGTCAAAATGTCATTCGCATAGTGTGTGTATGACCTGTTCATACTATAAGGCGAGGGATAAGGAAAATACTTCACAAACAATTTTAATGCCATAATGGATCCAAATTATTTTTTCAAAGTTAGGTATATTATGAATATAATTTTAAATATATTTTTAGTATTTTTTGTTTTCTGCATACAAAAAATAAAAATTTAGTCAAGACCCTATTTACACCATTTTATTATATTCTCTTCAGCAGAAAGAGCGAGGAAAGAAATTGTGTAAGACCCCAGGCAGTGTGAGGTTCTCAAGCTTCAGGATAACCTCTCAAGGCCCTTGCCAAGAAGCTTTTGGAAATCTTAACGTGATGTGTATAAGAAATTCTGATATTTTCATGGAACAATGGACTCATTTCCACTTGAGAATAAGTAACACTAAAGCCACAGTTCTGTTACCTCAAGTACGACACTTGTTTTCACTTACTTATAGTACTGCTTTCGGTCATCAGGAAAGAGAATAATTAATAAAAGCTGTACAAACACAACTTGTCTGATCTCTAGATTACCATACTTTTGTGTTCTGGAAAGCAACCAATACAGACTTCTTCAGCTGTAGATTCACTTTAAAAATGAGTCATGGCCTGAACTTTGCTCATCATATAAAAATCCACCAAAAATATGTGTTTCCTCCAAGTCTGTCATATGTCAAACAGTATTTAGGGAAAAACAGTTAAGCATTAACTGTAGATCTAAATTATATCATTACAATTTCATGTTTTTATTCATCTCATTTTCTTCAAAACCACTTTATTGTTCTTAATCTAATTTTCTTTTTAGAGTCCCCAGAATTTGTAAAAGATAACAGAAATCATATACTCTTTAACAAATTTTTATTAGATATTTAATATTAAAATATACTCATTCTTAAGTAATGTTTAGTTCTTCTAATGTAACACATGTATTTTCCATATGACTTTTCTTTTTTTATTATGATTATTACTTTTAGTTTTTTGTAGGCTAGTCATTACTCTTCTCCTGGTCTGACCTTGCACAGTTCTTCATTCAATTCCCCTCTCCCCTGTCCCCAAGAGGATGCCCCCCCACACACACACATGCCATGTCTTCCAACTCCCTGAGGCCTCAAGTCTCTCAAGGGTTAGGTACATCGTCTCCCACTGAGGCCAGACCAGCCAGTCCTCTGCTGTATCTGTGTCAGGGCCTCAGACCAGCTAGTGTATGGGACCTGGTTGGTAGCTCTCAGTCTGTGAGAGATCTCAGAGGTCTAGGTTAGTTGAGACTGTGGTCTTCCTATGGGATCATCCTCCTCCTCAGCTTCTTCCAGCCATACCCTAATTCAACCACAGAGGTTATCGACTTCAGTCCAATGGTTGTGTGTATCTGCATCTGTCTCAGTCAGCTGTTTGTTGGGCCTCTGAGGACACCAATGCTAGCCTCCTGTCTGTAAGCACACCATAATATCAGTAATAGTTTCAGGGCTTGGAGCCTCCCCTAGAGATGGGTCCCAATTTGGGCCGGTCCACTGGACCTCCTTTCCCTCAGTCTCTTTCTCATTTTTGTCCCTGCAGTTCTTTTAGAGAGGCTCAATCCTGGGTCAGAGTTTTTGACTGTGGGGTGCCAAACCCATCCCTCCACTTGATACCCTGTCTTTCTATTGGAAGTGGACTCTATAGGTTCACTCTACCCACTGTTGGGCATTTCATCTAATGTCCCTTCCTTTGAGTCCTGGGAGTCTCTTACCTCCCAAGTTTCTGGTACTTTCTAGAGTGTTCTCCCACCTCCCACCACCCAAGGTTGCATCTTGCCATTTATTCTGCTGGCCCTCGGGACTTCTCTCCTGTCTCCCTTCCCCATACCTCATAATGTTCCCCCTTTCCCTTCCCCCTCCCATCTCCACCCAGGTCCCTCCTTCCTTCTCCATTGACCTTCTTAAACGTTAATAGTACTTTGTTTAATTTGTTTCTAGCTCAGACTTGGATTTATGCTTCTTAATTATATAATTAAAGCACAGGTAAACTTACCATGAATTATGGATAACAGGGTTTCTTGGCTGATGATAAACATTTTTTAGTGTGATATGTAATGTCAACTCTACTGGTGAGGTGTAGCAGATACTGTCTGTGTCCCAGTGCATTCAAAACCATGTCATACTTTTGTGTTTAACCACCAGCCTTTATAGTAGTCAGCACCTGGATTGACCTCAGATGTAACCTAGGCTGCTAGGATAAACCACTTACAAGCCTTGCTGCTTAATAGTGGCTAGGATTTGATGTCTCTTTGGAGGCCTCTCTGAACCACTGAATGATGTTAAAATTAACATTTCTCTACTGTTTTCAACCTAGGATGTTTTGGCACTTCTATTTCAATTCTGTTACTGTGCCTTTAGATTTTTCCAAGAATGTAAACTCACTGTAGTTGCTGGATTAATGGATTCTATTTTATTGTATACATTTGCTTTCCTTTCCAAGAGTCCCTGCCTCTTTCCAGGCATCCTTAAATGTCCCATACTTACATAGTATTCTAAACCCTTCTCTCGAGCCCAGATTTTGATTCAGAAGGAGAAAGTTATGCGTTCCACTAATGATTATTTTACAATCATGCATTCTCTCCATGCATGCTGTCTTACAAAAGACATGTGGTTTTCTATACCTTATGTCACATGCTCATTTTTTAAACACTGGATATTCCTGTTACAATCTTCTTTAACTTATTCAAAATCATTTGTCAAATCACTTTTATTCAAATATGAAAGTAATGCTTCCTACTTTACTATAAATAAGTGATAAGACAATATTATGATGGACATAAAATATGCCTTTAGGCATCTGTCACCTGAATAAAGACCTCACCCTGGTGTGAGAATAAACAATATAAAGATGCCAATGATATAAAATAAGTCTTGCTGCTTGAGTTTAGTAACTTCACATTTTATTTTTAATGTTATAAAATTTTTAAGACACTGTCCTCTGTGACTCCCATATCTATAACTATACTACTTTTTATCATTCTGTGTGAGAACTGCATGCTCAATTTCCAAGTTAACTTATAAATACTTTCTCTTGACTTTTAAAAGTATCCAAAACCCTTGGAAATGACTTCTAAATAGACTATACTAATCTAAAACAAATAAAAGAGAATCCATATTTCTTGGCGTTATGTAATCAAACTGTCAGCATGCAGTACGTATTCAATAGTGGTCTGATTCAAACATGGCCTTATGCATTGTCAAAAATGGAAAGATTTTATAAGGTTTTTTACATCTGGCATTTAATATTCTCCTTCTGAAACAGAGTACATGCTCAGTTCTTGATAAATGAGTTGCTGAGAATCTTGGATTTCTACTGCATCCTCTCCTGAATGGCTACTGCTTAATTTATGGTAAGCTGACATCCTTATCTAACAGCTTTGCATCCAGTGTTTCTCTTAATGGACTCCATTTAGTTCAGGAAATTTATGTTTCACATTATCACGGTTTTTTGTTTCTTGGGTAAAAAGAGTATCAAAAGTATCGTAAAAGTGAGATGGAGGAAAATACAAAATTCAGAGGAAAAATGGGCTTGCAATCCACTAAGAGATTATGGACTTTCTCTACTAGTCCATAGCAAATAATATAGGTAATATTGTCAAATGTTGGAAATGGCTTTCTATACTTTAAATAATAAGACAGAAATGATTTATGGTGATGCATTTTATGCTATTACATTTGGGCACCTATAAAATATGTACGAAATTTGTATAATGCATCAATTTGCCTGTGTTATCTCAAAGTAGAGTACCCATCTCTTTTGGCAGACTGTGTACTTGCACTGTATAAAAATTATTTTAAGCTGTTCTCCAAACAAAATATCCTAAGGTCACATTGAAATATCAGTACCACCTGGAAACAGTACTGTATTTAATTTTGATTAATGGAGCAGAGCTTCTGAAATAAAACTGTGCTTCAGAGAAACCTTTTAATAAACATATTAAGGTTAAAGGAGGCATCTGTCTGTGTAGGAGGCTGTGAAGTGATTACTACCCAATTAGTATCTCCTTTTAAAATCATTCATTATTTTATTAATTTTCATACTACAATTCAAAACTTACTTCAAAGATGACTTGGTAGAAGAGTTTATGCAAAGTATAATAAAAAACCTAGTTTATTTCTTATGATTGACTATCATATGCCAGTGTGTATAACTATATAATTATGTGATACATCTAATATATAGCTCAAACTTTATGTCATTAACCAAAGATCCAATGCTAATGATTGTTAAAAATAAATTATTAATATAAATATATTTTGGTAAGTGATACATTAATATACATGTAGAATATCTATAATAGCTCCTAATCATGTATATATGAATATAGTATAAAAGAGTTTTATTATTTAAATTAGAAATTGACATAATACACAAGCATCTATTAATATTAACATTTTCCAGTGTCTAAGCTTTCTTTGTAAAGGATAAAAACCATTCCTTTGCATGTGTTCTGTGAGAGTGGTGAGGATTCCCCACCAGGGAAAAGAAGAGTACTTAATAGTGCTGTGAATATTCAAGACTCAAAGTCCTCGTTGCTTAGAATTAACAATGAAGAGAAGATTAATATCAATTTCCCCATCAGCAAAGTTCACCAATTTGCAAGGTAAGAAATGTAGATTTGGATTTATATTTGTTCTGATTAGTTATTGATTCTGTTATGCTATCGGTTTCTTTATGTAGAAACATTTGTTTGAAAATTCCGAAAATGTGTTATTGTATGTTTGGAATGCTGCATTTAATTTTCTTCCAAAAAAACCCCACAGTTTTTTAAATTTAATGTTTTCGCTATTAGGTGCTGTATTTGTCATTAAGGCTCAAAGGAAATAGTGTTCCATTTTCCCCGTGGTGTCTCTCTAAAACTTTGGATTCTATTTTAACTCCATTAAGAGATCCTCCCCTCCCAGCTCTTCCCTCCCTCCATACCCAAGCTCTGTGGTTATAAGGATTGTAGCATGCCTATCCAGGGCTCAAAAGCTAGCCTCCACATAACAGTAGAAGAGAAACAAAATATTTATAATGGGGGTCTGGGTGATAGAACTCAGGGTGGTTTTATCTAGTACCATTCATGATGGACTCTCAGAGACTGTGGCACCATGCACAGCACCTGCACAGGTTTAAGCCAGACAGGGTCTGAGGTCTGACATGGGGACGTGGACAGGAGTGCCCATCTCTAAGCAAGGAGCTATCTCCAATTCACGGCTGCTTGAAAAGAAACAATTAGTTTTCTTCAACAGACTCTTACTGAGTACATCAAACTTGTTTAAACATAGACCCCATCCCCATTGATTTGAGGTGACAATTTTTATCTTACTAGTTTTTGCCTTTATATTGTGGGTTCTGTGTTTGTTTTTAAGAGTTTTGTTCATGTGCATGTGTGCATATTCTTTTTCCTCCTCCTCTTTCTCCTCCTCCTCCTCAAATTCCTCCTCCTCTTCTTTTTCTTCTTCCTGTTTGTTTTCTAAAGAGAAAGAGAAAGAAAGGGAGTTAAATGAGTGGTATGTTGGGAGAATATCAGGAAGGGGAAACCACAGTTTATATGAATGAAAATCTATTTTCAATAAAAACAAATACACACACACACACACACAGGCTCAGAAAATCTACAATTAGACATAATTTTAAATATAGTCATACATTTTAAAAGTTGAATTAGTTTCAATAATCCTTACTATGCCCTGACCCTGTAGAAAGGATTATCTAATTTTCTATGTAAATGAATGGCAATATTTTATATTGCTTAGCTGATTGTTATTGTAAGTGGCAAAAATCAATATATTCATTATCTGAATATTCAAACAAAAATGATGAAGTAATTACAATCTATTATTGGTTTTCTATTGTATTAGTAGGTCTGACATTTCATAGAATGTCAAACAATTGTACAGATCATATAGTAATTTTCTATCCATACATGTTACCTTGAAAATTTTTATGGCATAATTTTAAATTCATTTTAATGTTTTTTGTATTTTTAATAATTACCAGACAAACCATAATGAATGAACATCAAAATGTGATTGAGTTATAATAGAAATACCCATAGAATTTGCTTTAAAATGTAATTATTTTGAGACAGGGTTTCTCGGTGTAATGGCCCTAGCTATTCTGGAACTCACTGTGTAGAGCAGGGTAGCCTCAAACACACAGAGATACACTTGCCTCTACCTCCAAAGTGCTAGGATTAAAGGCATGCACCACTATGGTGTGGCTTTAAAATGTAAGTTTTACAATTTTTTACTAATTTTTTAAAACACATAGCCATATAAAACATAATAAAGTAACACATGCACACACACACACAATCACAATGAAATTGTACAAGGCAAACCAACAAAAGAGCCTAAAAGAAGCCACAAGAACCAGAGATCCAGTCATTAACACACTCACAAGTCCCGTGAAAATACTAATTTGAAAGCTATAATATATATAAAGAGGACCTATGCAGGGCCTGTACTTGCTGCATCAGTCTCTGTAAGTTCATACAACTTTGCTCACTTGAGTTAGAGGGTCTTGTTCGCCTTGTGTCCTCCATCTCCTCTTGTTCCTATACTCTTTCTGTCCCCTCTTCCACAAGGGTCCCTGAGCTCTGAGGGTAGGTAACTGATGGAAACATCCCATTTAGATCTCTGTGTTCCAAGTCTCCCCCCAACCTGGGTCTTGTTCCACAGGGTTCCCTGAGGTCTGACGGTAGGACTTGGATGTGGACATTGTATTTAGAGCTGTGTGTTCCAACTTCTCTCTCTGTGTGTATGTAATTTCAGATTGGGGCCTCTGAATTTATTCCCATCTGCTGTAGCAGTAAGCTGTGATGATGACTTAATTAGGGGTCATTTTATCGTTGTCTTTTTAAAAATACATTAGTAGTGTTTAGTTTTACACCAGGTCTCTGGACTATCTAGCCTCAGGTTCTTGGTCACCCAAGCAGTGTATGGTATAGGTTTTCTTTTCAGGGAGAGGGTGTTATGTCAAATTAAGACTTGACACTATTTACAAAAGAAGTATAATCTTCTTGGAGAAAGTGTGATCTTGTTGGAGGCACTGTGTCACTGGGTGTGGGCTTTGAGGTTTCAATAGCTTGAGTCAGGCCCAGTGGCTCTCCCTATTCCTGCTGCCTGTGAATCTTGATGCAGAATTCTCAACTTCCACAGCCCCTTGTATGCATCAAGTCACAATTAAATGTGTTTTAAAATAAGAGTTGCTGTGATTATGGTTCTTCCCATATCCCTAGAACACTGATTAAGGCAAAGTAGATTTATAAATTTTGAAAGTAATAAAGAATTACTGGGATGAACAAGTAGAGTCAGAATTAAGTAAGAGTGTTCTAATCACAGCCTGTCTTACAAAACTGTATTAGAATAGTGGTAGGCTAGAGCCTTCCTGAATTTCAAATGAGCCACAAAATAGAATCACAGAGAGAGTGACAGAAGGGGTATATGAATAATTACTTTTTAAAAATTTATTGTTATCCTGACCTCTGCAGAGGCTTGCATCCTTGTGAGATGCATAGTTAAGCTTCCTACTCTGTATGGAGAGCTTTGAGTAAATGATCCAAACCTTTGCCTAAATTAGGAAAATTTATGTAAGTCTATTGGCACTGTATATCAATCATTCAATAATATCTCTTGAAAATATTTTATATCTGTGAAGAGAATTTGCATTTAGTCAGTTGTCAGACATATCTGATCAAAAATGTGCATTGGCCTACTCTTTCTAGGCACATAGTAAGTTTGATTAACAATTCAGAAGTACCAATAACTTGACCTTTCTACAGCCTGAAAAATTGTCCTAAATAGCTATAGCAAAGGCAAAAAGGAAAAACTGTGATATGGAAATGAATTTAAACAGGAGAACTTGGTAGGTGACTGAATGTAGGGAATATGAATAAATTTCTTAGCTGTTCTTAGCTAAGTCTATACGACATTGTTATCTTTTCTGAAACTTCAGCCCAAACAAACACAATATTGTTTCTCATGAAGTACCTTGATAATTATTACTTATAAATTTATCTTAATCACTTCTAGAGGGAAGGAAGAATAAATGTATTCTTAATTTCAACTGATCATTTGCAGGCATAATGTTACTGTGCACTGTGTAAAGATTCAAATTTTGACTTCTGTCTCCCCTATGTCTGGTTACAATCCTTATTCAGAGAATCTCCTGTCTCAATACTGTGTAAACATCAGCTCCCCAACTGTTGCCTGACTTGTCAATAAAGAGAGCTCAACAACCAATGACTAAGCAAGGGAAAGAAGAGGGCTGGACTTCCTGCCAGCCAGGAGAAGGGGTTGGAGAGAGAGAAAGTAAGGGGTTAGCCATGGGGAGAGAGTTCAAGAGCCAGAATGAAAAAATAGCATGAGCAGAGAAAGCCATAAAACTCAAATATCCAGAGGATTTTGGTTGGGAGGTAGCCAGCTTATATTAGAGGATTAGAATAGAGTAATAACTGCTCAGTGTTGTGCCTTAAGTTTGTTAAATAAATAACATAATCCAGTTTCAGTTATTTGGGAGCTGGCTGATCAAGAAGAAAACTGTAACACATATCAAAAAGCCAATAACAGTAATCATATCTTTAAAGACTTCTTGATGATAATAAGATGTAAAATACAAAACAAGTTGGTTAGAAAAAAAAGCAAGATTTCTGTTCCATTCATTCAAAGTTTGTAATGTGTGAATTTCTATCTTTGGGAGACATCTGATAGAAGATGGCAAGTAATAATTGGTCCTCAGGGGAAAGGCTTAGGCTAAAGACACAAATTTGGAAGTTTTCTACCAAGAGATGCCATTTAAATCTTTGAGAACTTATGACATTCATTAGTGAGATTTGAAGAAAACAATGATCCCAAGACAGATCCTAAGAAACCCAGCATTTTCAAGGAATGTCAAGAAAAGAAGCTCAGAATGTCATAAAGTAGAAAAAGAAATCATTGCATCTGACATAAATATAAGGCACCATTTCTGAACCAATATTACTGAATATCATTTCTTTGTTATCTTCTTGGAAGTGAACTTTTAAAAATATCAAACACTTGTTAAACAAATTATAGTGAAAATCATGATTTAAAAAGAATTCTGTGATAGCCAGAAGGCTTACAGCAGACAGTACTTTGAAATGAAAATCCAAAAGGCTGGAGTGAGGGCTCAGTAGTTAAGAATACATACTCTCCTTCAAGAGGACACATTTTCAATTCCCATAGCTTAGCCAAGTGAATAGCAGCAATCTGAGTCAAAGGTAATCTGGCAAATAACCAGGAGAACTATATTTCCATCCAACTGAGGAAATATTTACTCATCTGGATCATCTAGATGCTAGTCTCTTCAGTATGTAAAACTCCACATACTGCCGGATTGCTTTGCCTATTTATATCAGCCTGGAAAATTCTACAGAGAAAACTGATAAGATTGCACAGGGAGGTAATAAAAGGTGGCTGCAACCATGTCAGGGTGAATCTATACATTTGACCCCATCAACATCTAAGTTAGGTATATGACAAGTCTTGCTCTCAATTCATTAAGGATAATGTGAATGTCAAAGCTGCTGTGGAAGATTATCTGACAGTTTCTCGTAAAAGTACACTTACTCATTTTTTATTAGATGTTATTGCATATAGACATACATTTGTATATGTCTAATATGTATACACATAGGAATATATTTGTATACATATATACACTGTATATACATATGTTACAAATATACATAGATTTGTATATATAGTATATATGTGAACATATATGCACATATATATGTAGATTTATTTTTAAATAAGTAGAAGCTATTCAATTGATATAATGTTACTTGTATGCACAAGTTTTAAGGGGTGACCATTTGGTATTGAATAACAATCCATTTGGACGATGATGCGTGGGAAGGATTAATTCTCTCGCCCTTAGCATTACTTAGTTGTCTGTAGCTTTTTGTACAGGGTTAAGGCCTTTCCTTGCCTGTGTTGGTATGTCTGCTGTCCTTGTTTAGTTCATCTTTAGGCAGTCAACTTTGTGAGACTTTATGAGTGCAGCATGGAAAAAGCAAAAGGGTATGTAAGAGAATTTATCGAGAGAAAAGGTATGGAGAAAATTATATAATTATAAATCACAAAAATTAAAGAAATAATTTTGAAATGTATACTTCCTTTTTCCATGCTTCCTAAAATTATGCTCATTGGCATTTCCACATTTAACTGTTTATGAAGATTATAGGAGCAATATTTATAATTGCCAAACATGGAAGTAGCAAGCCACTTTAATTAAAATATTATTATAAGTATTGTTTTATTATAAATAAATATTACATGAAGAGGAGAGAGTATTATTTAGCACCAAAAGGAAATGAACAACCCAGCTATGATATAACACCAAAAAATTTCAGTGATTTTTTTTCCTATGAAAACTGAATCCAATCTGAAAGAACTACATTTGAAATATCAAATATAGCTTGGGTTTTATTTGGGGTGTGTGTGTGTGTGTGTGTGTGTTATGTGAATACATTTGTGTGTGCATACAATGGCTAGAGGAGGAAGTCCTATGTCTGACTCTATCAGTCTCTTCCTTATTTCCAGGAGACAGGCTAAACTATATGGGCATGCAGCAAAGTGCAGTTCTCCTCTTAGCTGCCACTGATAGTACTTGAATTGTAGGCATACACAAGGCAATGCCTGTTTATTGGTTGGGATCAAAAATCAAGTCTTAATAAGTTGTCACAAATATTTCTTATTCAAAATATAACACCGAAAAAATGAGCTGTAACATTGTCCACATGGGTGGACAATGCTGCTCCAAGAAAACATGCAAAGTCATAATGCATAGCAGGAGATACCTCTTTTTGTGTTATTGCACACATAAGTTATAATTGTTACATGGTTACCATATATCGAAACCCTTGGCTACCACAGAAATTATATGGTAATTTCTGGATGAGCAAATCATACACTTTGTCTACATGACATAGAGAATTCAGTCTCAAATGACCAAGAAACTCTTCCTGCTGGCTAGCTTTTACAGTGTCAGAAAGTGCTGTATAGGGTTCTGGAGAGGGAAAAAAATGCAGCAATTGTTTTTCTCATCACTGAGTCATGTTTGGTAAATTACTGACCTGAACTGCCAGGCAAGATTGTGTTCACTGATACAATAGTGGCAAGCTTGTAATGGAATAGCTAAATGCATTCTGATTGGACTTGAGGCTAAGTCCACAGAAGTAATTTCATATTTTCTACTCTAATCCTGGCCAAAAGCTAATCAGTGAAGAGGTGATAGACTCTAGAGTAGAATCTGCTACATTATTTTACACACTGATTATGCTGTCAAATTATGCTTTTCAAATTTGTATGTTTGACTGCCTTAAGAGTAAACTGCCTTCAACTTCAATCATATGAACTTCTTTTGTAGTGGGAAGCAATGTTGAGAAGCATGACTCGTCAATGTGGTGAGATTAAGAGACTGTACATACTTAGCCCTAAATGGGACATTTTGCCTAAAGTTCCCATACTCATCAAGGTTAAAAAAAAATGTCAAAATAAAAGAGAAATGAAACATGCAAGATTTGGATAATGGGATTGAGTGTTGGTGAAATTCTGTATTCATGATATGACATGATTATTTTATACATGGACTCACAGAAACTGTAATTAGTTGTGTAAGATCTTCACAAGATCAAGCAAACCATATTGTGGCATCAGGGGTCAGTCAGGGATTTATGTTCACCAGGCATCATTCCTTACTGAGATACTGAGGTACTAAGTTAATAACTGCTAAGAAGTGAAAAAATCATTCTTTGAGGGTATGATCAATGGTAGTTTCCTCTTGCTAAAATGGATAGCTTCACAACCATGGTCACTTAGACAACACCAAATGGACTTGGTGGGTTATCAGAAAAAAGAAAAACAATGCATGAAGTTGGGGCGTGAGTATGTCAGAAGGTAGCCTGTTGTTGGAGGCGGAAATGTGAGTTGGCATAGTTTGTTGTATGTGTATATTATCTTCTCAAGACTAAAACAGATACATGAGAAAATAAATCATTTATTTATGCTTGCACTGTGTGATAGTTAATGCTGATTGTCGACCTCAGAAGATCTAGAATCACTAATGGTAGGTGCCGCTAGGTATACTTTTGAAGGATTATCTAGATTAGGTTAGCCTCTGGGCTTTCCTGAAAAGGATTTTCTTCCTTGGGTTAAGTGAAGCGGGACAAACTGCCCGCCCTAAATATGATTAGCACCTATCAAAGGACAGATTTAAGGAGTTCCTGGAGGTGGGGTAGGGACAAAAGCTACTGCCCTTTGTCTTTATGTCTTTTTGGTGAGTTCAACTCTGTTGATACTGTTTCCCTTGTTACTACCAATGCTGATATTTCTTCTATCATAAACCAATGGTGGAACTCATTATTTTCTGGTCTTCTCCTATCATACCTTTCCAAAACCAATGCAAACTTTCAGCACCAGATTGGGACTATTGAGGACACAGTTTTTTGTTTTTTTGTTTTGTTTTGTTTTGTTTTTGTTACTTTATTTACATTTCCAATGTTTCCCCTTTTCTGGGTCTCCTCTTTGGAAGCCCCCTATCTCCTCCCCATCCCTACCTCTATGAGGGAATTCCACCTCCCACCCACCCGCCCACCCATCCCCCTATTCCCACCTTGACATTCCCCTTTACTGGGGCCTCTAACACCCTCAGGCCCAAGGGCCTCTCCTCTCTCCCTGATGGCCATCGAGGTCGTCCTCTGCCTCATATGTGGTCCGAACCATGGGTCCATAGATGTGTATTCTTTGGTTGGTGGTCCAAACTT
>CM052720.1:3349422-3374285 GCA_028551405.1 Uromys caudimaculatus | reverse complement strand
CCGGGGGGGGGGTGTCAGGCCCATTGGCACTGTTGCTCCCTCCATGGGACTGCAAACTCCCTCAACTCCTTCAGTCCTTTCTCCAACTCCTCCATCTGGGACCTCAGTTTAATGAGCTGAGTACCTAACATTTCTCTGACTCTCCAGGATGAGCCGGTCATCATTGATGTGGCTCCCATCTTGCAGGCTGATCTAACGAATCCTCTTTTAGTATATATTCCATGTACAGATCTCGTTCTTTTAGAGAACACTGATTAAGACTTGCAACATAGAGTCTTACCCACTGTGCCATCTCTCCATTGCTTGCATTTTTATGAACATATTCCTGTAAAGGTCAAATTGTGGCACCAACAAAAGCTTAACCATGGCATAGATTTGGAAAAGGAAAAACCAATAATTGCAGCATGGTAAGATTATTTGACATGTTTTCTTACACATATTAATGGCATGAGTTTCTTTATGAAATTCTCATGCATATATGTAGTACATATATTGATTATATTTACCCCCTCACAACCGCATTTGTCACTCTCCCATTCTGTTGATCTCCTTCTTTGCAGTTAGCAATTAGTGTTTTACTTTCATGTCGTTTTGCTTGAGAGGTGACCCCATGATTTATTTAATGCTGCAGTTAACGGAGAACAGGAAAATGATCAATAGCTATACCACTGAAAAAGATATCTCCCCTTCTACCATCAAATATTGTTGCCAATAGTTCCACAGGGAGTGACAGAGCCCATAAGAATCCCTTATCCAGAGAATGCTATTACCAATCTTGTGTGTATTGTGTTCATGTAAACAAAGTTCTATGAGTACATTAGAACAAAGACCATGTCATTCACAAAAGACACTTTCATCCTTCCTATGGCGTTAACAGTCTTTGGAATCATAGTTTTCTCTGTTCTATGAGCTCAGCTGGAGTCATATAGAACTACCTTTTATAGCCCATTTTTGTAGGATATTTGATCATACTATGAATCCCAAGATTGTGTTATTTACTGAAAAACCTTCTTGTGGTTTGCTTCAGCCCTAGCACACACCTTTAATCCAAGAGCTAAATAAAGTCAACCATGGGTCAAGAGGCAGAGCAAGCAAAAAAGCTGACACGAAGTAAATGTAAGTAAACAGAAAAGCAGGTCTTTGAGTTGAAGGGATTTAAGACAGCGTGGGGAAGGAGGTTTTTCCTTCTGGGATGTAAGTGGAGTATGAAGGTCAGCAGGATGCTTTCTCTGCCTCTGAGAGCTAGAGGGTTTTCACCCCAGCATCTGACTCCTGAGGCTTCACTGGTGAAATCAAATGGCTAGAATTCTTGTTTTTTAAAAACAGTTCCCCATTAGAAATTTGTTTATAAGATTTTTTTCTACATTATTCTCTTGGACATTTTTGTTTGGTTGGTTTGGTTTTTGGCGCCAGAGTTTCTTTGTGTAATCTTAGATGTCCTGGTCCTAGGTCTGTAGAGCAGGCTGGTCTCAAACTCACAGAGATCCACCTGTCTCTGCCTCCCAAGTGCTGGGATTAAATACGTGCACTACCACAGCCGAGTGAGGTTTTCTTTTTTATTATATTTTCTATTATTTTAACAATATTTAAATTTGAATATATTTTGATCATATTCTTCTTCTCCTCTCCCTACCCTCCTCTCATTTTTTAGTTCTCTGTCAAGAAACAAAACCTCAATATAACAGCAACCTCTCTAAAACTAAGAAAGCGATATAAAGCAACACCCAAAACAAACAACAGCAAAATCAATAACAACAATAATTAAAACATCACACCGTAACCAAATCAAAGCACACCAAAAGTTGCAATATTCATTATATGTTGATCAACTACTCCTGAATATGAGACCTACCCTGGGTTTGTTACTATACCCAGTGTTATTCAACTGGAGAAAACTGAATTTCTCTCTCCCAGCAGGTGTGACAGTTCTCTCTTATTTTTTATGCAAGAAAAGTTAACAGAAAGGAAGAAAGTCATGACTGCATCTATGGAGAAATTTTATTATGGATATGTGGGAGAGCATAGAGGAAGAGGATTCTTTAAGAGTGCTGACTGGACATTGCTGGCAGACTGAGCCCACAGGCCATGAGAAAAGGGGTTGGGGGAAGATGAGACAGAAGACTTGGAAGGCCAAGAGACCAGGAGACTAAGAGAGGATCCAGAAACAGGGAATCAAGAGAACAAGAGGCTAAGGGATTAATGGACCCAGAATGTTTGAGTTATATAGAAGCCAGAGGAGCTGGGTGGAGGAAAGGCCAGACCTGTACCTGGGCTGCAGAGTTGGGAATAAGAGGGTAGGATATGTCAGGCACTGGCCATGCTGAGAGAGTGGCAGCCAGCATATGCTTTAATTTGTTAATAGGTACCTTAGCCTTTTCTCTGGATTTTGCAACTTAATATATATATTTTAGGAAGTTTCCCCTACCTCAGATTTTCATACCACCCCTAAATATTACTTATGTTTTTTTATTTATCCCTATATTCCTTCCCACAACCCTCTCTGCCAAGTTGATCTTTGCATTCCAACGCTCACCCCATCCACTCCTATCTATCTCTTCTCCTTCACTTTCATAATGAAATCTTTTCTTTTGAGTCCCTTACTTTATGCCTACCGTCTGTTGCTTTATTATAGCTTGGTTATCATTGGATTTAACAGCTAATATCCATGTATAAATGAAAACATACTTTTTTTTTTCTGGCTTTTGGATACCTCACTCAGGATGAATTGTTGCAGCTCCATCCATTAGCCAGAAAATTTCATGATGTCATTTTTTTTGATGGCTGAGTGTTACTTCATTATATAAATGTACCATATTTTCTTTATCCATTTTTTAATTGAGGGACACCAAGGTTGTTTTCAGTTTCTGGTTATTTTAAATAGAACAGCAATGAACATGTTTGAGCAAATGTCCTTGTTGTAGGATAAAAATTCTTTGACTATATGTCTAATGACATAGTTGGATATCGAAGTAGATCAATTTGAATATTGATCAATTGCTCAATACTGAAGTAGAATAACCACTGAATTCCCAATAGAAGGAACTCAAATTACTGAGGAACACTTGAAGAAATATTCAATTTCCTTAGCCATCAAAGAAATGCAGCTACTTTGAGATTTCATCTTACACCTCTCAGAATGACTAAGATAAACAAAACAAGTGACAGCGCACACTGGTGAGGATATACAATGCAAGAGGAGAACCGATCCATTTCTGGTGGGGGTGCAAACTCATGTAGCTAGCATATAGATTGAAAGAAAGTGTACTCAGATGGAAGAGGATGTGAAGAGGTAATTGAAAAGTACAGAGAGTGCAAGTTATATTTTCATTATATTGTATGAGAAAAGAATTCATGTTTAATTAAAAGGAACAAATGAAGTAAAAAGAAAGCTCATTATATGTATGTGTGTTTTGCCAGCATGTATGTCAACTGCCCACCTGGTGCTCAAAGATGCCAGAACCTGGCAAAGGTGCCAGGGTGTTAGATGGATCTCTTGAAACTAATGTTACCATATTGTGAGCCACCATTTGGGTGCTGGAAATCAAGCATCCATCTTCTAAAAGAGCAGCCAGTGCTCATAACTGTTGACCTATCTCTCCAGCTCCACTTATGCATTAAATATTTTTCCATTGTTTTGTTTTCTGTATTTGAGATATCTAAAATACAGATGGAGTCACACTTTGTTGAACATTTACTAATTTTTAAAGTTCCTTCGATTCTGTCTCATATTTTGTCACAAATCTGTTTGGGATGTAAATGTTTTTGTAATGTAGGTCAGGCAGACATAAAACTTAATGGCTAGATTAGCTTTCTTTTTGTAACTTTGTGTTGTTTCCATTACATTTCAACACTGCCCGTTACAACCTTTGCTATTTCACATAATCACCAATCATATTTTCTGGTCCTCATTTGCCATCTGTGAGCAGGGAAACAGGCCACTAATCTATTTATTCTCTCTGCACCGCCCCCAACCATTTATGTTCAGGTGGATTTATGATTTACCTGTGTTTCTGTTCAAGGAAAGTGAAACTGAACCTGACATTAGCAGGGATATCTCTGCACAAGGGAGAGCTATGCTATTTTTGAGGATTGTTTTGCTGCTTAGCCATAAGCTTCCATGTGGTGACTGAGCCAGGCAGTTTTACAGCAAAGTTTCTAGCCTCTACTTTTAAATCTCTGTTTCATTGAATAGACTTATTTCCAGGAGAGCTCCTGGCCCTAAGTTTTATCAAAAAGGCATGCATTGATACAGCCTAAATACTATCCTATAAGTGATTCCTTTGTCAGAGATCTCAAAATTGTAGATTTGGGGTCACCTCATTGGTTTATTAAACTCTATGTATCTACATTTTTGCTAACTAATTCTCCTGTTTAGAAATGAAAATCATGTGTATATGCCTACCCCTTCGTTTAACTTGTCATGTAATATAGTTCAGACTAAACAATATTGTTTGAGTCAATAATTTTAAATTTTATTATTTTTATCCTATTAAGTACATGAAATTTATTATTCAAAACTGTTGAAAAGCATTTATTCTGGATGATAGTGACATGACATTATAGTCTTTGTGGCTTATAATTTAAAATAAAAAGACTTATCAGTTTTATTTATTCATATATTTTTTATTAATATTCACTAACTCATAGGATTGTCTCTCAAAATGTGTTGCACTGAATTAAAAATTCCCCAACTGGTAGAATTTCTTTGCTCAACATCTACTATTTCTAAAGAAAATAATTCCTTCTAAGAATAATTCCTTACTTACTTTTGAGAAACAATGATTGAAACATTTGAGATGTACAAACAACACCACGAAAAAGAATGGGCTGTGTCTCTTACTTTAGGAAATAAAAAAAATTCACCTAGGGTTCTGAGAATGAGATGTTCTAGCAAAAATAGTCATAAATCAAAAATCATTTAAGTATTTGTTGGATAATACTTTGATAAACTTTAATATCTATTGCGGGAGAGATGAATCACCAGCTGAGATTGTTTGCTGCTTCTGAAAGGACTAGTGTTCAGTACTGAGTCACCCATGATAGGCAGCTCACAACCACCTTAACTCCAGCTCCAGAGGATCCAATGCTCTTCAGACTCCAGAACTATCTACACACACACACACACACACACACACACACACACGCACACACAAAATATTTAAAACAAAATTCAATATGCATTAATGATTAATGTTCCTAATGACTATAGGAGAATACCATTAGGAATCATTTTATTATTATTATTTTCTTAGATTATTCCTGTTTTGGTTCTCTTCTAGGTTTCTGGGCTATCTAATCTACAGTTCCTGCCCATCTAAGCAGGGTTGGGCATGGGCTCCCTCTTGTTAAGTAGGCCTCAAGTTAAATGAGATATTGGTTGGACACTCCCACAAGTTCTGTATCAGCATTGTGTAAGCACATCTTGCAGGCAGAACAAATCGTAGTTAAAGGGCTTTGTGGCTTGTTTGGTATCCAAGTTCTTCTTTCAGTAGCCTGCAGAGTACCTTCAGGCATAAAAGAGCCTAGAACTTATGGGTGAAAGCTCCATGCAGACACCAGATTGACTACTACACATTCAATGAGCTCTGTGGATGTTGTCCTTGGCAATGGATTTCCACCATCAATTTGCAGAAAGCAACCCTCTGTCTTTGCATCAGCTTGGGTTGTTTGGGGATTTTCACAGGATGCACTTGGACAACAAGTCAACCTAATACAAACACATCCTGTCATTGGAAGGTATTAAGAGATGGCCAGTTGTGATTCCATATCTTCCATTACTAGAAGAACACTCGAGAATCACCCTCATAGACAACAGGAAATATCCACAGCACTAGGTTTCTACACAGAACCCCAAATGCAACTGAATTATAGATTTCCATCTCAATACTTCTTTTATCCTCCTCCCACTTGATCCCTCCAGTTTCTGTCCCATCAGTCCCCAGTCCTCCCACATAATCTAATCTATTTCCCCTGCCCAGGGTGGTCCATGTATCTCCTGTAGAGCCTTCTTTATGTAACCTTTATGGGTCTAAGAATGTAGCTTGGTTATTATTGTATTAATTGTATTAATGACTAATACAGAGTTGTAAGTGGAAACATACCATATTTGTCTTCTGGATCTAGGTTACCTCACTGAGGATGATTTTTTCTTCTAGTTACATTTTTTTGTCTACAAAACTTGTGATACCATTTGTGTGTGTGTGTGAGTGAGAGAGAGAGACGGGGGGAGACAGAGAGACAGATAGAGACAGAGACAAAAATAGAAGAACAGAGAGAGACAGAGACAGAGAGACACAGAGAGAGAGAGACAGAGAGAGAGAGAGAGAAGGAGGGGGGAAGGAGGAAGAGAATGTACCAAATTTTCTTCATCTATTTTTCTGTAAAGGATATCTAGGTTGTTTTTAGTTTCTAAATTACTTGATGATGTGAGTGGTGATTTTCATGTGTTATTTCATGTGTACACAGTTCTGAGTATTTTATTAAATATTTTTGCATCTATATTCATAATGGAAAGAGCAGTGCAGGGAGAGAATTCAGTTCAGTTTAATTCACAACAATTCAGTTCTGTCGAGTTCAAGGGAGTTGATTGAACTCAGTAGACTTTGTGTAGTTCAGTTCAGTACCTTCACTTTAAGATGACAGTGCAGTTCAGGTGATAGAGTTCAGAGTTATTTTATCCAAGAACAACAATTTAGTCAGAAGCCAAAAGAAGCTAATTTGAATCAGTAAGCTTAGAGAGGAGTTTGAGTCATAAAATCTGAGTTGAACCAGCCAGCCAGAGCTTAGAAAGAACTAGAAGGGGTGAGCTTATTCAGCAGTAAGTCTCAGGAGGCTGAAACCTTCTAGGCCTAGATTAACAGATAGAAGCTGGAAGCTGGCCCTTCAAGGTCCAGGTTTGCAGAAGATTAGATTGTCTACAGCGTAAAAGATCCCAGGCTTATATCTAGAGATAACAAGATAGAACTGCTCTGGGATCAGCCCAAGCTATGTATTTCTAAAGCATGGATACAGCTCTTATCTCATTAGTTTTTAAGAGGAAATAGTAGTTACATTTACATTAATGTAATATATTTAATACACTATACATATGTACATACTAATATTATCTTAATATATTATAATCATCTCAGAATTTCATGCAATTTATTTTGATCATAATCACCCTCTAGACAACTCCTCCTTCTAACTGGTCCCATATCCATCACTCATCCTCCTATCACCTCTTTTTTCTTTTTAATAATTATTATTGTACATATAATATCCCGATGAACCCATGTACAGTTTTTCGTATGTGTATGTTTTCAGGGTGGCCACTCTGTATTGGATAACCAATTAGGGGATTTATCCCTGGGGAAGATTGATTCTTTATTTTCAGTAGACATTCATTGTAGATATCCCTTCATCTAGAATAAATTTTTATGAAATTTCTCCCATAAATATTGACATATCTTCTGCCATTATCTTTGTTCAGAACTTATTTGAGTGACTGGATAGTTCATATATATATATATCTTTTTTTCTACAGAAAAAAAAAAGTCTTTTAGCAGACATCCTAGTTGGATTTCTCCAGTATAGATGGAATTTTTTAGCAGATATCCTGGTTAAATTTTTGTAGTATTGTTTTTACTTAATAACAATATATTTCAAATTCTGTTTGACCACAAGTAAAGAAAGTCTTACACTGTATTTCTCAATGATTTACTTCTAGAGTCCCTAATTTATGGTGATGGTGGCCTCCAGGATATTGTTATCAGGAAATATAGAGCAAAGGCTAGTTGTTATAGGAAATAATATAAAGACTTATTAATAATACTCATTGTCAGATAACAAGATACAATTGGTAACAAACATGAATGGCACCTGACTTACATACTGCTGTATTTTAACAAACTAATTATATGTCAGAAAATATTTTAAAAGAACTTAAAATACTGAAGCTCTTCTAAAAGAACTACATTTGTAGATTTCAATATGACTCTCCTTTCTACATAGTTTTAAAAGTAAATTAGAATGTTTTCTATATTTTCAAAAAGCTTATAAATCAAAATAAGCAAATAACCTCTTTAAGAAAATTTGTTAAGGTAAAACTGTCAAGGCAGGTTTTAAGGGAGAATTTGCATATTAATTTTCACCTTTGCAATTTGTTTCATAATGGAGCCTTTAACAGCTTATTGGTTCCATGACCACCTGTTCTGTTCTGCCACGTTGCCTCTGAGCACTGAGAGTGGTCGTGTTAAATTATCTGTAGAATCTTCTAGAATGGAATACATCTGATGAAGAAAACAAAGACTGGAACAGCAAATGGTCTAATTGCTGCTTTGGGGTGTTAGATTAACTTTCTTATTTTAATTTACTTTGTAAGTGAAAATCAGATGATTTTGAATTATTCGCCACATTCTCTTCCAGTGTGAATCTCTTTTTTATTGTGATTAGACTTTTACATTAACTGTTAATGCCTTTTCCTAAGAAGCAGGTTAATTGTACCATCTATTTTCAATTAGCCATAATAGAGTGCATGTATAGCAACAGAATCCATTGTGCGTGTCCTTATAGAAGTGGGGAAATGAAGTAAAAGCTATTATTTTGATGTCCTGATAAATTATATCCCATATTACTTCAGGCAAACTAGACGAATGAGTAATGTTCCATGCGTAGCTCTATGGCAGCAGTTTTGATTCTTAATAAATTTCAGTACTTACTGAAGTCCAATCTTTATGAGAGATGCCATTGGAATCTAGATTATTCGTTATCATAAATAGCGGAGTTTTAAGATGTGAATAATGAATATGAGCATATACAGTACATAAAGATTCAGTTTTTACTTTTAGCAATAAACAAGCAAATTCTAAAATATTATAATCCTTTATAACCTTATGAAATCATGTATACCACGCCTAAAGGGAGCTTCTAAACTAAACTGAAATTATTACAAAGTAAATATATATTTAAAATACATCCACAAAAATTCTTAATCAATAATAAAGAAAGCACTGAATTTAATAGATGATAAATGCAGACTTTAATAACTTAGGAAATGCATATATTAGGATTTTTAATATGTCAGTTTTGTGCTTGCCATATTTTACAGGCATATCTACACTTAAGAACATCAGTACATTTTAGGATTTAGAAGGGCAGTATTGAGAAAGATGACTATACTTTACTGATAACTGTGGCTACTGAGGGGGTTAATTTCTGATTTTCTTATGAATGTTTATATTATTTTTAAAAGTAAAATCCACTAAGATATTTTTAACTCTAGTGTTGTATCCTTCAACAAAAATAAATATAATAAAATGAATATTCACTAAATTAAAAAAAGAAAACTTGATCAAAAAAAATGTCAAAAAGCTATTAGAAGATAATTACCTTGAAGAATATGAACTGCTGACAGCAATCACAAAAACCACAATTTACAACATGTTCCACAAATGAAATACAAATAAAAAATAACAATGTGATATGAATGTACAGTTATTATAGTGACCCCAATCCTGAACACTGACATTACCAGAGAACAGAGATGAGAAGTCACAGGAAATGTGGGTCCATTGTGGTGAGAATGTAAAATGGTTCAACCATTTTGGAAAATGCCTGGCAGTTTCTTTCAAAACTAAAATGCCTTTAATTCAAGAAAATGAAATGTGTAATGATTAGATTAACATAAATTTTACAATATATTTTCTACTTCTGTAAAGAATATCATTGACATTTTCAGATAGATTGTATAAAATATACCTATTGCTTTAAATAATACAGCATTTATAATACTATTTGTTCTTCCAATCCATAAACTTTGGTTACTTTTTCATTTATTTGTTTTCCTTCATTTCTTTCCTTATTGATTTATAATTTTTACTAAAGAAACATTTTACATATTTATTAAATTCAATAATATTACTTTTGTGGTTATTTTAAGTAGATTTTGTAGATATCTTTTTCCAGATAATTTCAAAACTACTAATGTTCACATTAATTTTCTTTGTAGCAGCTTTTAAAAATTATTAATGATAGTCCATCTATTTGTAAGATCATTTTTGTAACTTTAAAATGTATAATGCTTTCTAATCTGCTTTTTGAATTAAAATTATCAAGCACTATTAAAGTTTAAAATTCTTTTATTTTCTTACTATTGAACTTTTTTGCTAATTATATCTTTTTTAAATACTTTATTTTTATTTCAAATGTTTCCATGTCCTTTCCATGTCTCCCCTTTGGAAACTCCCTATCCCATTCCCCCTCCGCCTGCCTCTATGAGGGTATTCCCCCCACCCCAACCCCCCTCTTCCCTCCCTGGAATTCCCCTATACTGGGGCACCTAACGCTCTCAGGTCCAAGGAATTCTACTCTGACTGATGGTCAATAAGGCCCTCCTTAGCCACATAGGTGACCAGCACCATGGGCCTCTCCATATGCATTCTTTGGTTGGTGGTCCAGTCTCTGGGAGCACCAGGGACCTGACCAGTTGACACTGTTGCTTCCTCCTCATGGGGCTGCAAACTCCCTCAGTTCCTTCAGTCCCTTCTCCAACTCCTCCATCTAGGACTCCACGCTTGTCATACAGATCTTTCACTTGTTTGGTTAGAGTCACAACAAGATACTTCATATTGTTTGTGACTATTGTGAAGGGCGTCATTTCCGTAATTTCTTTCTCAGCCTCTTCATCCTTCGAGCATAAAAAGGCTACTGATTTGTTAGAGTTAATTTTATATCCAATCACTTTGCTGAAGTTGTTTATCAGCTGCAGGAGTTCTCTGGTAGAGTTTTTTGGGTCACTTAAGTATACGATCATATCATCTGAAAATAGTGATATTTTGATTTCTTCCTTTCCAATTTGTATCCCTTTCACCTCTTTTTGTTGTCTAATTGCTCTAGCTAGAACTTCAACTACTATATTGAATAGATAGGAAGAGAGTGAACAGCCTTGTCTAGTTCCTGATTTTAGTGAGAATGCTTCAAGTTTCTCCCCATTTAGTTTGATGTTGGCTACTGGTTTACTGTATATTGCTTTTACTATGTTTATGTATGGGCCTTGTATTCCTGATCTTTCCCAGACTTTTTCATTAAGGGATGTTGAATTTTGTCAAATGCTTTTTCAGCATCTAATGAAATGACCATGTGGTTTTTTTTTCTTGAGTTTGTTTATGTAGAGGATTACATTGATGGAATTCCAGGTATTGAACCATCCCTGTATCCCTTGGATGAAGCCTACTTGATCTTGAAGAATGATCATTTTGATGTGTTCTTGGATTCGGTATGTGAGAATTTTATTGAGTTGTTTGCATCGATATTCATAAGGGAAATTGGTCTAAAGTTTTGTTTTACTGTTGGGTCTTTGTGAGGTTTTGGTATCAGTGTAACTGTGGCCTCATAGAATGAATTAGGTACTGTTGCTTTTGTTTGTATTTTGTGAAATAGTTTGAAGAGTATATTAGGTCTTCTTTGAAGGTCCAATAGAATTCTACACTAAACCAATCTGGTCCTGGGCATTTTTAGGTTGGGAGACGCTTAATGACTGCTTCTATTTCTTTAGGGGTTATGGGACTATTTAGATAGTTTATCTGATCATGAATTAACTTTGGTATTTGGTATCTGTGTAGAAAATTGTCCATTTTATCCAGATTTTCCAATTTGGTTGAGTATAGGCTTTTGTAGTAGGATCTGATGATTTTTTGAATTTCCTCAGATTCTGTTGTTATATCTCCCTTTTCATTTCTGATTTTGTTAATGTGGATCCTGTCTCTGTGCCCTCTGGTTAGTCTAGCTGAGGGTTTATCTATCTTGTTAATTATCTCAAAGAACCAGCTCCTGGTTTTGTTGATTGTTTGTATAGTTCTTTTTGTTTCTACTTGGTTGATTTCAGCCCAAAGTTTGATTATTTCTTGCCTTCTACACTTCTTGGGTGCATTAGCTTCTTTTTGTTCTAGAGCTTTCAGGTGTGCTGTTAAGCTGCTAGTGTGTGCTCTCTCCAGTTTCTTTTTGAAAGCACTCAGAGCTATGAGTTTTCCTCTTAAAACTGCTTTCTTTGTGTCCCATAAGTTTGGGTACGATGTACTTTCATTTTCATTAAATTCTAGGAAGTCTTTAATTTCCTTCTTTATTTCTTCCTTAACCAAGTTATCATTGAGTAGAGCGTTGTTCAGCTTCCACGTGTATGTGGGCTTTTTGTTGTTTTTGTTGCCATTGAAGACCAGCCTTGACCTGTTGTGATCTGATAGAGGCATGGGATTATTTCAATCTTCTTATATCTGTTGAGATTTCTTTTGTGACCAATTATATGGTCAATTTTGGAGAAGGTACTATGAGGTACTGAGAAGAAGGTATATTGTTTTGATTTAGGATGAAATAGTCCATAGATGTCTGTTAAATCCATTTAGTCCATTACATCTGTTAGTTTCACTGTGTTTCTGTTTAGTTTGTGTTTCCAAGATCTGTCCATTGATGAGAGTAGGGTGTTGAAGTCTCCCACTATTATTCTGTGAGGTTCAATGTTTGCTTTGAGATTTAGTAAAGTTTCTTTTATGAATGTGGGTGCCCTCGCATTTGGAACATAGATATTCAGAATTGAGAGTTCTTCTTGGTAGATTTTTTCTTTGATGAGGATGAAGTGCCCTTCTTTATCTTTTTTGATGACTTTTGGGTGAAAGTTGATTTTATCGGATATTAAAATGGTTACTCCTGCCTGTTTCTTGGGACCATTTACCTGGAAAATTATTTTCCAGCCCTTTATTCTGAGGTAGTGTTTGTCTTTAACCCTGAGGTGCATTCCCTATATGCAGCAAAATGATGTGTCCTGTTTATATATCCAGCTGTTAGTCTATGTCTTTTTATTGGAGAATTGAGTCCACTGACTTTAAGAGATATTAAGGTATAGTGATTGTTGTTCCCTGTTATTTTCGATGTTATTTTATGTTTTTGTGGCCATCTTCTTTTGGGTTTGTTGAAAGATTACTTTCTTGCTTTCTCTAGGGTGTAGTTTCCCTCCTTGTGTTGGCATTTTCCAAATATTATCCTTTGTAGGGCTGGGTTTGTGGAAAGATATTGTGTAAATTTGGTTTTGTCATGGAATATCGTGGTTTCACCATCTATGGTAATTGCAAGTTTTGCTGGGTATAGCAGCCTGGGCTGGCACTTGCATTCTCTTAGGGTCTGTATGAGATCTGTCCAGGATCTTCTAGCTTTCATAGTCTCTGGTAAAACATCTTGTGTAATTCTGTTAGGTCTGCCTTTATATGTTACTTTACCTTTTTCCCTTACTGCTTTTAATATTATTTAATATTATTTTCTTGTTTTGTGCATTTGGTGTTTGACTATTATGTGACAGGAGGAATTTCTTTTCTGGTCCAATCTATTTGGAGTTCTATAGGCTTCTTGAATGTTTATGTTCATCTCTTTCTTTAGGTTAGGGAAGTTTTCTTCTATAATTTTATTGAAGATATTTACTGGCCCTTTAAGTTGGGAATATTCACTCTCTTCTATGTCTATTATCCTTAGATTTGGTCTTCTCATTGTGTCCTGAATTTCCTGGATGTTTTGGGTTAGGAACTTTTTGCATTTTGCATTTACTTTGACTGTTGTGTCAATGTTTTGTATGGTATCTTCTGCACCTGAGATTCTCTCTTCTATCTCTTGTATTCTGTTAGTGATGCTTTCATCTATGACTCCTGATCTCTTTCCTAGGGTTTCTATCTCCAGGGCTGTCTCCCTTTGTGATTTCTTTATTGTTTCTATTTCCATTTTTAGATCCTGGATGGTTTCGTTCATTTCCTTTCCCTGTGTGATTGGGTTTTCCTGTATTTCCTCTTTAAGGACTTCTAGTTGCTTACCTGTGTTCTCTTGTATTTCTTTGAGGGAGTTATTTATTTCCTTCTTAAAGTCTTCTATCATCATCATGAGAAGTGATTTTCAATCTGATTCTTCCTTTTCTGGTGTATTGGGGTATCCAAGGCTCACTGTGGTGAGAGAACTGGGTTCTGATGATGCCAAGTTGCCTTGGTTTCTGTTCCTTATGTTTTTACCCTTGCCTTTTGCTATCTGGTTATCTCTGGTGTTAGCTGATCTTGCTATCTCTGACTGTGGCTTGTCTTTCCTGCAAGCCTTTGTGTCAGTACTCTTGGAGACCAACTCTCTCTGAGAGGAATTTGGGTTTGGAGAGCTGTGGTACAGGGTCAGCTCTGGGGTGCAAACAGAAACCAGAAGGATCCTGTCCCCTGCCGTTCCTTGGTTCTTGTGTCCTGGTGGCTCTGCGAGGGTCCCTCTTGATTGACGAATTTGAACAGAAGTGGTGGTTTTCCTGGGCTTAAAGGTATGTAGGCACTCCTGGGAGACCAGCTCTCTCCTGGCACTGAGTATGGAGCCCTGTGTCATGGGATCATGTCCCAGGCTCAGAAGGAAACCAGAAGGCCACTCCTAAGTCCCTGTGTCCTGAGTGTTCTCAGCTGATCTCTCTTGGGTAGAGGTGTTGGCCTTACCCCTGATCACAGGCTTTTCCACACTCCTGGGAGGGTAGCTCTTTTGCTGTGATCTGCACAGACCTTAGGAGTAAACTAGAGGCTCCTGTCCCAGACTGTTCCTCTGTCCCAGTGTTCTGCAGATTCCGGCGGGTCCTGCTGAGCAGTGGAGCCATCTTGCCTCCACTCACAGGCTTGTTCACACTCCGTGGATGCTAACCTTCTCCCTGTGCTTTTTGGTTATGGAGCTCTGTGGCACAGACTGGGATCCCCAGCCACAGAAGGAGACCGGAAGTGTGCTGTCCCAGGCTGCTTGCAGGTCCCTGTGTGCTGGAGGTTCTGGGCAGGTTCCTCTGAGCAGAGATACTGGCCTTAACCCCTGATCACAGGCTTGTCCACACTTCTTGGAGGGTAGCTCTTTCCCTGTGGCTATTTGGGTATGGAGCTACACAGACCACAGGTGTAAACCAGAAGGAGGCTCCTGTCCCAGACTGTTCCTCTGTCCCAGTCTAATTATATGTTTTGAAAATTTTAATTCTCTTGTACTTTCCATTGCTCATACTAAATATGTTCTATTTTCCTAGTTTAATTTTGTTTATTGGTAATAAAACTACTGGTTTAGTTGCATTCACATTTCTCAATGTAATTATAGTTTTCAGATTCTTTTCATTCATTAATGCTTTTATCATTATTTTTTCTACATACCATTATTTCCTAGATCAAGACGATACTCTTTCTTCCTACAATGTAATTTTTGTTCATTTTTTAATTTTCTCCCTTCTCAATGTTCTGCCCCAGTGTGCCTAAACAAACTCACAAGGGTCTCTTTACTTTATTCTGGGTTTCATCCACAAAGACAAGATTTGCAAGCTGCTCTGCTGCAATGTTGGCTCAGCAGACACCATTCCATTTAACTTGAATGACTATTTTCCAATATTTTCATAGTTATCTTATAATTATTATATAGGTATATTTTGTTTTTGAAAGTTGAATTTAGTTATTTGTCATGTCTTTCATTTTTTAATGATACTCTAATATTTGTTTATATTTATCTATATTTTTATTAACTTAATCTCACCAAGAGAAGCATTGGTTTCTCAGGCTTGCAGTAGTGTCTGATTTATACTATGACTTTGCTAACTATGAAAACAATGTGCTGAGTAAGTGATAAGAATTTAATCATATATACCTTCTGTGGTAGTGTGAATAGGTACTGCCCCCATAGACTCGTGTTTGAAAGCTTAGTCCTTCCAGAGTGGTACTATTATGGGGTGTGGCTTTGTTGGAATAGTTGTGGCCATGTTGGAGGAAGTTTATTATTGTAGGGATGGGCTTTGAAATCTCCTAACTAAAGCTCTGCCCTGTGTGGAATCCATTCTCTTCTTGTTGCCTCCAGCACCATGTCTGTCTGCATGGTGCCATGCTTCCCATCATAATGGACTAAACATCTGAGACTTTAAGCCAGCACCAATTGAATATTTGCTTTTATAAGAGGTGTCTTGGTCATGGTATCTCTTCATTTTAACCATAAAACCTTATATGAGTACAGTATTTAAACCATTTTCCCAGTACCTCTCCTCCATCCAAATCCTCTAGTTTTCCTCACCCTATCTGATATGCATGACCTTTTATTCTTTAATTATTCTTGTTTTAAACACACACACACACACACACACACACACACACACACACACACACACACGGCATCATGCAGGCACACATATTGAAGAGGTAACTGAGAGTTACTGGTCAGGACTGTGTTTCTAAAACCTCAAATCCTGCTCCCTAGTGATATAATTTCTCCAATAAAACCATACTTATTCCACCAAACCTATACCTCCTAGTGGTACTATTCCCTATAGAGCTGTAGGGGCAATTTTTTTCAAACCAACACATTCCACGCCTTGGCCTGACAGTATTGCAACCACATCGTAATACAAAATGCATTCAACCCAACTTCCAAGTCCACATAGTCTATAACAAACTTGGTTAAAATTCAAAAGTTCATAGCCTCTTCCTAGATTTATGCAGTATCTTAGCTATAATCTTCTATAAAATCAAAATAAAAGAGCAGATGACATGCTTCAAACATATAATGGTATAGGATATCCATTACCATTCTGAAATGGAGGAAAGGAAGCACAGTGAAGAAATACAGGACAAAAGCAAAATGGAAAACCAGCTGGAGAAACTTCAAACTTCCACAGCTAATGGCAAAGTGCTTTTTAGATTTCCAGCTCCTTTCAGCTTTGCTGACTGCAACATGCTTCTTTCTTTTGGGCTTATTCCCTCACTTTTAGAATCTTTCCCCTGCAGGCTTTCTATGGCTCTAGCATCTCCAATATTTTGTGGTCTATAAGCTTCACCTTCACAGCTTTACACAATTGGCATCTCTAAGCCTCCAAGCAAGGACACCCCATACTCTTCTTGAAGAAGTCAAGTTCAAATCACATGGGTCATTGGGATACCATACTTTAGCCTCCTTGTATCCATACTGTTCCTCAGTCTTTGCTGTTTTCAAGAATTTGCTTATTTAGGAAGATTACAGTATAAATAAGTTATAGAATCTTCTTTATGTTTCATTATTAAAATTCATATATGATTATGTTCAGATTGTGAAACTAGGACAGGAATACCACGGGCACTGTATGCTCACTCTTTGGTTAGCCAAGAAAAAGGTTCTCAATGTGTATTTTTCCTGTGTCCATCATGAAAGTTTGTCATTGATCAATATGACATTTAATATGTGCATATTTTAAATTAATAGCATAATTAAAATGTTTTTATAAGATTGTAAATCAATTTTGCATAAGCATTATTTCTCACAAAACAAATACAAATCATGTAGGAACTTACTTTAAATTGTGCCTGAATGGGATTTTTCCAGTGTTTGTTATCTGGTGCTATATGTCATACTCATTTTTATCTTTTAATATTTGATCAGTTAAGATTCTATTGACAAATATACTGGCTTTCACACAACACTTTTTATTTGTTATTGATATTAATATTGAATTCTGATTCACTTAATGTACAACCTATAATATTTTTACTACATTTTGTTTTATTGATTTTTTAACTAGATAAAACATGATTGACTCTCTCTCCTCCCTCAATCCCTTGGCATACTCCTCTTGCTTCCTTTTAAATTAATGGCTTCTCATTCCTTAATTACCATTGGTGTGTGTGTGATTTTGTGTGGGTGTGTTGAGGTGTGTGTGTATGAGTGCATATTTGTGTATATAAAAATAAACATCCAGACTTCTATTAAAGCCTTCAGGTGAAGATGTAAAACTCTCAGCTCTGCCTGAACCATGCCGGCCTGGATGCTGCCATGCTCCCGCCTTGATGATAGTGGACTGAACCTCTGAACCTGAACTGGGAATCCAATTCTTGTGCAAGATATCAAATCCTGGCATGGATGTGAGCCAGATGTCCTTCAACCCCATGAACTGGCACCAAACGTGTTTATCAAGTTCAAGTGCAGTGAGCGTGTGGACCACTGAAAGAAATAACCAAGAGCATCATTTCAGGATAAGGTTGGTAAAGCTACCCCCTAAAAGACAAGACGTTCTTATATGAAACCGATGTGCTTTTCCCCACCTCTCTGCCAAAGGATCTCATGTATGGGCCTGTATTGCCACTGTCAGCCGTTGCGGGGCCGGTGGGCAAAGAGGCAGAGACATTCAGGCTGAAAGATGATATATATCCTCTGCTTCACCCAACTATGCACTGCTGGACTCCATCAAGTGACCTGTATGTTGGGTTTGAGGAGGGTCACTTTCTGATGACTAACACAGAAACCTTGAAGGTGACCATGCTCCAGAAGGCAGAGGAGTTTCCATGACCAGATGGAGCCCAGCTTATCAACCTGCTCACGCTGGTGTACCAAAAGGACTGCATACTTGCTTCTGGAATTGATGGTGTGATATACTCGTTCATCATCAAAGATTCAAAGTACCAAGTGAAGACTTATTCTTGAGTTTGATGGGCCAATGGCACATCTGGTGTTCTTCCCTAGTTACAAAATGCTGCTGATTCAAACTGACAAGGTACATCAGCAATTTCTTGATGCACGATCTTCAGACACTGTCAGTGCATGATGGGAAAAAAAGGTGTGTGTGTGTGTGTGTGTGTGTGTGTGTGTGTGTGTGTGTGTGTGTGTGTAATGATTCTTTTCACATCAGTACTCTATCTACTGCACATGGAAAGCACCTTGAACAAAGACCTGAATTAAAAATAGATGCTTAGCTATGTATACACACCAACAGAGGAGAACGTGAGTTTGAATCCAGGGTCCTCCATGCCCCACCCCTCGGGCTAGCCTTCCATGTCTCTTTGCTCTGTTTCCCCTTTGCTGCCTCTATTTCTTTCAAACTTTCCTCTTCTGGTACTTAGAATCTTCTGCTATTCCTGCTTATATATCTGTCTTATTGGTAACTTTGGGAAAAAGTTACCAACTATAAAATAAATACTGAAATTTAAATAAATAAAAATAAACATATAAATGTAAGTTGTTGGATTCAGTTATTGAAGCTGGAAATTTCTCAGTGATAGCCCCTTTTCCTACTTTTTCCATCATTTTAAGGTAAATTTTTATGTTTTAGTTATATAGATTTTATATTACTGTTGTCTCTGCAGTTCCGTAATGATTAAGAACCCTTGATTCTTGCTGCTAAGAATTAACTACTCTTATTAATATTGATTCATTACTTATAGATACTCAATGAATTCTGATGAAGTTCAAAGTGTTACATCATTATTTGACAACATTTTTGATAGCTGTAATTATTTTAAATGTCTGTAAGTTATTATATTATAAATATGTTATTCAAACACATCTTATTTTTACCTAAAATTTTTATATTTATGATATATGTTTGTGTTTATATATAATGGATAATTCAAAACTTACATCTTATCAGATTATAGTAAATTAAACTTTTATGAGGGAGACCTATTACAATTAATCCACATGGCCAACAGAATAGTTTAAAAGAAACATGTGCTATGATTTGCTAAGCTATAACCTTTTCTGTATTAGAAAAATACTTTGACACAAACACTTTACAAATGTCAGCAGAAAATCTATACTCCATTTCTTCACATTGGTTTTGTGACATTGTGTTTGCTGATATTCGACAAGGGATAAGTTGGCATTGATTTCCTTTGGCACTGCTCTTTTCTGCTGTATGATGGGAAATTAAAGGACTGAAATGAACTGAGTCTCTTACAACCCCAAAGTCACTCATGTGAGCAAAGTTACCACAGGTAAATCAGAATTCTCTTGGGTCTTAAAGGTCAATTGAAATGGTAACAATAGCACATGCCTTTGAATTGGAAGAATTGTAAAAAATATGAAAATCTGTGAAAACAATGACATCTTGCATAAGCTACAAAAATGGCTTAAAATTAAAACTTGATTTTAGTTCTGTGTATTATTTCTTAAACTGGCCCCAAACCTGTCTTTGAAAAAGTATATCCAAAGTTGAATATTTATTTCCATTCCTCGTGGATCTCAAATTGTAGACAATTGAAGGAACTTCATAGAAGAGGCAACCATGTTTAAGTTGACAGGAAAATTAGAAGAAAATCGTGTACTTACTACATGTAAAAAAAAAAAAAGTAGCTTAGATGTTATAGAAAATAATAGAATCTATTACATTACAATCATCTGTATGCTGTAATGTGATAATGTGAATAGTATGGATATTTTATTATGTAAAATTTAGTAAAGTCTTCCAAATAAAAGAACATTTAGTTTCATGGCTCAGATTTTAATTGAATGGTTAGAAATTATATCACCTGTGTGTAATCAAACTTGTGACATTATTGTTTTGGACAACTCATGAAATGTCATATAATTTTACATTCATACAAATACAATAAGTAGCATTAATAATAATATTTTATAGCTCAGAAAGTAAACTTTCAAAACAAATCAATACTTGTAGTAAATAGGTATAAGTTTTATAATGCTGTGTTAAAGTGCTAGATTTGATATGAAAATTTCAGCATATATATTCATGTATTTATATATGAATTGTATGACTATAGTTTTAAGCTGATTGGGACAGAGGCTATATTTGAAAGATACTTTGAGTTTGAGATAAGGTTGCAGAATGAGTAGTTTTTATAAATGGATAAATATTATTTTAAAACATTTTAAGTAAATTAAAATCATAGAACAATTTCCTCGATGTTGAATACGTTTAAGGGAATTGACGAATATTGTCAGTCTTTTAATATTGATGCATCTGGTTCAACTTTCAATATTTGGAAACACGATAAAATACTGGTGGTAGATTTTTAAAAATAAATTTCTTCTACTTTGTTCATTGACTATCTGTACATATAAAACAGGAAGAACAGTTACATCTGCCTTCCCAGTCTGTTGAGTCTCATTAGATTCAAAGGGCACAGCTGAAAACAGATCTGTGCTTGCTTACGCACAGATGCCTATCAGGTTGCTTCATGAACCTAAAGACATTCTGTTCACCTCTTTTTAAGGTCAAAATTAGTGGGATTCCTGAAATAAGCAAATAAATTTTATTTACAGTACGGTCATGAGTTATAGATTATGGAAAAATGACCAAGTATTTAAGAGCGCTTTTTATTTTTGCAGATGATTGGGTATCAATTCTCAGCATCCACATGGTCACTTACAAATGATCTCAGACTCTAATTCCTGGGTACCTGAACCCTCATTTGTCCTATATATACATAAAACAAAAATCCATAAACTTTTATAAACAGGATTGTAAACAACAAAATGGCTAACCGATCCATTATTTATATATATATATATATATATATATATATATATATATATATATATGCTCATTCTATTGATCAAGATTTTAGTTGTATGCTACATCACTTTATTTATCCATAAAACACTGTATGCATACAATTGTACATCAATGAAAAGTTGACTGGAATTTATATATCCAAAATCTATTATTGTATTTTCAAATAAAATCTGTCTTATAGTGATTTTTTAAATGTGGAGACTGTTTCTTTATGAGACTCCTTTATCCAATCAGTTTAAGGTTCGACCTTTACAAAATAAAAATAAGCTTCTATTTAAAAGGGATTTTTCAGCAGAATACCGGAGGACATATTTCTTTTTTATTGAAAATAGATTATTCTCTCATATAAAATATACTGAACACAATTTCCCCTTCCCTCACTTCTCCCAGACCAATCTTCCCTCTTCCCTACCTCTCCCCTAGATCCATCACCTCTTGGTTTCTCTTCAGAAAGAGCAGTCATCCAAGAGACAACAACCAAACAAGACAAGCAATGTACAATAAGACCAGGCAAAATCCCTCACACAGAGGATGGACAAGGCAACCAATCAGGAGGAAAAAAAATCCCAAGAACAGGTAAAAGAGTCAGAGACACATCCACTCCCACTGTTAGAAGTCCCAGAAAAACTCTAAGCTAACACCAAAGCACACATGTTCAGGACCTGGTCGAGACCCTTGAAGGCTCCCATGCTTGCTGCTCCATAGGAGCCCTGCTTAGATGATTTAGGAGGCCATGTTTTCCTGGTCTCACCCATCCCCATGACTCCTACAATCTTTGCTCCCCCTTTTCTGTAGGTTTTCCAGAGCTTCAAGGTGATGGACCTAATGCAGACTTCCAGTTTAGTCTCTTTTACTACACGGGCTCATGTACTACGTGGATGTAAGTCAGAAACTTTTAAAATTTCCAACCACAGACATTAAAGCCCTCTCTTGACATTGTTTTCATATCACTTGAACTATGTTCTGTGGATTAGGCCTAAGAAATGAGAGAACAACAAATATGGGTTGAATAAAATAATGTGAGGTATTATGTAGTTCAATAATTTGTTCATATTTATACCATTGAATTGCTTTTCTCTGCATACAAATAAGATTTGTTTCTCTGTGTGTATGTGTGTGCACACATTCATACATTGTGTTGGTTATTAAATCCAGTCTTGCATTTGAGTTCAGTAAGTGCTTATCCCATGGATCTACATCATGTATGTTTTTTACTGGCTGTGGCAAACCATATATAATTTTTTAGCTTTTGAACTCAGTCATTTTATTCTTCAAAGTATATAGGGCAACAGATGTCAAAATCACTGATCTGAGGACTAAATAATTATAAATTTATTTTTGAGAGTTTGTAAATATATACATTATAATTTATTCACATTCACTCCTTACTCCCTACTTTTGCTGATTCCAAATTCTACCCCTCCCGATTTCTTATTTTATTTTTGAATGTGTATATATATATATATATATATATATATATATATATATAAAATCATATACACACACCATAAATATATAATGTATATATAAAGTTTTTTGTTCAATTAATGCTATACTCATATACTTGTGTGCCGCACACACGTGCGTGTGTGTGTGTGTGTACCAGAAGTGAAACCTTCCCTGACACTATAAAAGTAGCCAATTTTACTCATGGTTGGTGGTTAGTTAGGTCCAAGATTTCATAGAAAAACTTGCTGTTACCATTCTCCTAAACCAATATAATTTCTCTACATTTTAAGTACATTTCCTTATAAGCCTGTATTTTAATTAGTTTTGTTTGAGCATGATACAAGTCATAGTCATCTGAAAAGAGCATTTATTAATTGAGAAAATGCCTCTATAAGAATTGCCTGTAAGCAAGTCTAAATTATATTTCTTAGTTAATAATTGATGTGGTTGGGCTCAGAACACTGGGGATGGCATAGGTACCTAAAGAGGGATGAGTTTTCTAAAATGTTGTAGAGATAATTACACAATTCAGTAAATGTAGTAATTCCATTTATTTTTCCACTTTATGTAAATTGTGCATTATAGTTGATATTTCAATAAAGTTATAATCAACATTTTTTAAAATGATGCTAATTCATAAGAGTCTTATACATCCTTTGAATCTTTCAGTATTTCTAGGCCCACATCTGTGATTGGTTATTTCTCTGATGATGCCAGTTTAACCTAATTTAAGACAGATTAGAATATATTAAAGGCAAGTTTGTTGGGAAGCTAAACTCAGATGGGCAAGTTCCCAAGGACCAGGGCCAGGGAAGACACAGTGGGGAGCATAGGGAGGGAGGGAGAAAAAGAAAGGAAGGAAGGAAGGAAGGAAGGAAGGAAGGAAGGAAGGAAGGAAGGAAGGAAGGAAGGAAGGAAGGAAAAAAAGGAAATCTGTATACAGAGAGAGAAGAGAGAAAGACAAAGAGAGACAGACATACAGACAGAGAGACAGAGAGGGAGTGAGAAATGTCTGGATTTTACAGGGCGGAGCCTGTGCAGGAAGGGCAGCCCAGCCCCTAGGCTGAAACTTTTAAGGTTGGGGGCAGGCTATGCCAGGTAGGGACTGAGGGGTGCTGGGAGAACCTGGAGGCAGAGTCTGCTTTGGTATGTAAACTATGCACTTCACTCCCTTGTCCCAATGGAAACCAAGCAATCTACAGTATTTCCTAAGCCTGGAAGGACAGGGTTGTGGTAGAGATTTCCCATTTATATTTCAACACTCTATAACCACTTATTCTATGTCTAAACAATGGTGGATCTTTATATTAACCATTATGCACTACAAAGAGAAGCTGCCTATAAGGAGTGAGAATGACAGTAATCTCTGGCTAAAATAATAAATATTTAGGAGCCAAGATGATTCTCTAGCAATTTAGAAACATACCAGTAGTAAATTCATGACCAGGGCTTATAACAACTACATTCCTGAGCAGGCCTTAAATCCAGTCAGAAAGTTATTGGTTACCATCTTGTCACTCTTACTATTAATGTTTCAATAGGTATATTTTGCATGGTTGTTCATTACTACGACTATGACTTTCACACCTGGGTAACTTACCCCTGGAATCCTGTAGAACATCTTCCTAAAGTATAAAAGGCAAACCAGAAGGCAAAAGGTTTTCAGTTTTGTACCAGCTAAACTTCTCCATGACCTGTTATAAAAATGTGTATAGTGTAAAAATTAAAGCTTTTTTTTTTTTGGTTTTTTCGAGACAGGGTTTCTCTGTGTGGCTCTGGCTGTCCTGGAACTCACTCTGTAGACCAGGCTGGCCTCGAACTCAGAAATCCGCCTGCCTCTGCTTCCCAAGTGCTGGGATTAAAGGCGTGCGCCACCACCACCCGGCTAAAGCTTTTTTATATGAGTCTTAAACATGCATAAGGCCTAAAGCACACAGAATCACGCAGAGTACCCAAGTAAGAAAGACTATTATGTATCATAGAGTGAGGAGAGAGAGAGGGATAGAGAGAGAGAGAGAGAGACAGAGACAGAGACAGAGAGACAGAGACAGAGAGACAGAGAGAGAGAGAGACAGAGAGAGACAGAGAGACAGAGAGAGACAGAGAGAGAGACAGAGAGAGAGAGACAGAGAGAGGGACAGAGGGGGGGAGA
>CM052720.1:3329422-3344422 GCA_028551405.1 Uromys caudimaculatus | reverse complement strand
GTAAATGAAATTATACTTTACAACAAATTAGCAAGAAGGGAAATAAGAAAAACTCTATTTATATGTTTGTATCTTCAAAAATGGATATTTCTCACTTTGTAGAATGCTTGTATCACTTTTAGATGATTTTATAAATTTACCACACACTATATTTTCTTTTTTTTGTTTTTTTGTTTTTTTTGTTTTTTGTTTTTTGTTTTTTGTTTTTTGTTTTTTGTTTTTTTGAGACAGGGTTTCTCTGTGTAGCCCTGGCTGTCCTGGAACTCACTCTATAGACCAGGCTGGCCTCGAACTCAGAAATCTGCCTGGCTCTGCCTCCCAAGTGCTGGGATTAAAGGTGTGCACCACCACTGCCTGGTGACACACTATATTTTCAACCAGGCATGGTAAAGCATACCTGTAATCAGAGTAAATAGATATGGTATACCTACCAAAAGTCTTAGCAAATTGCTATGGAAGGTAAGAAATCAGACTCAAAACCTTTCTAGTGATATACATAGGTATATAGTATCTATCCTATGCTACACGAAACCCTGTCTCCAAAGGAAAGAAGAAAAAGAAAATATTATATTCTTTAAAATAGGCAAAAATATACATTATATAACATTATTAATAGTAAGTTAACACTAAGTGATGTCTGAGTGTCTCCCTAACCCTAACCCTGATAAAGGTAGAAATTGTGAAATTTCTTTACATTGAGAACTGCGATAGTTTCAGAGTGGTGCGTGGTTGTGCTGATATCATGTGGTTCGCTGAACATGGAGCACAGTTCTGTGCTATTCATATTGCTTCAGCTCATTACCAGTTTTGACTTACTTGGTTCTTCACTTTCAAACAATCAATATTGTAATGGTTTTTTAACATTCTGTAAGCCTTGCTTATGAATGCTGAGATTTAATGTCTGTCTTTCAAAAATCATACTAGTAATATACACATTCTCACAAGAGTCTCCAATCTTCTAGATCTTACAGTCTTTCTGACTCCTCTTTGGCAGTGTTCTTGGAGCCTGAAGTGCAAGCGCTCTGTTGTGGATATGGTGATTGTTGCCGGGTTACCAAACCTTTTGCCCGCACTTTGATGACTTCTGACTCCTAGAAATAATAGATGCTTCACAAATATCCTGTCAACAATATTGAGGAACAAACAAGACCTGACTATGTGTAGCACCAAAAATCATGCAGACACGAAAGGGGAACATTTTACACGGTCACATGACAGAAAAACTTTGCATTAAAAACCAAGGAATACTGATACCTGAAGAAATGTTCTTGTCCATGGTTATCAAACACTGTGAATTCAGTCTTGAGATCATATACATATAAGTAACACTTAACAAACCAAACAGGTTATCCTTATTTATTTACTATTATAATTTAAGAAAAAGAGTAGAAACCTAGTACAGTAGTAGCTTCTTAAAATACTTGCATGGAAGAAATCTAAATATAATCACCACAGGACAGGGGAGACAGATCCAAACTAGACATATCTCATCACCAAGTGCAACTTCTAGTTCCTGGAATGGGTTACATATAATCAAGTTTTTGACCAAATGGGCTCCATAGAAAGCCCCAAGGAAACAATGCTCTTGGTTTCTCTCCACAAACTGATGGTAAGGCCCTTTTGCTGAAGACAGTACCTCAATAACTCATTGAACACAGAGAAGTTGAGATGCTGCCTATATAGAGTCTTCATTCTTACTGACTAAGTGGGTACATGGTACCAGAAGCTACTCTGCACACTACTAGAGGAGAAAGGTAATGATCAACCCGGCTATAGCACTTGAATCTACAACAATAACCTGCCTGCAGAATACATTATGGGAGTAACAGACCACTCTCTGATTGTATTTCATGAACTGTAACCCATACTTCACACTCCTCTGGTGGATAATAACGTGAGACTACATAGGCCATGGGTCTGGGGGAAATACTAAGTACTCTTCTGTAAGTTGGAAGCAATAAATTGACTCATAGTCACATTCTATTATACATACAAATCAATGCCTTGCTCAGCCATTATCGAAGAAGCTTCCTTTAGTTGTAGATAGAAACTAATACAGAGAAACACAAGTGGACAATATGCAGAGAGTGAGAGACCTTGGAATACTCAATCCTCACAGGGATGTCTTCATCAAACTTCTTCCGTCAAGACTCAGGATCCTACGTGGAAAAGAGGCAGGCTGATTATGAGTCTGAGGTTACAGATGCCAAAAATGACACTGAGTTCCCCACACAACAGTACTGACACACATGTGAATTCAACAGAGACTGTGGCAGCATGCACACGGCCTGCACAGGTCTAAACTTTATGGATTCTAGTGCTGAAAAGGGAGACATAACAACAGATTCTGAGGAAATTCAAAAAAATCATCAGATCCTACTACAAAAGCCTATACTCAACAAAACTGGAAAATCAGGGATAATATTTAAATATATGGATATATATATATATATATATATATATATGGTAGAGGATAAAAGTCAACTTTTCTATATGTATACATTCATAAAATAAGTAAGAATATTAAGAATGTATGTTTCTGCAAACTCTGCTATTCATGAAATGCAAATTATCAGTTTTAAACATTTGGAGTCACACATTCAAATGACTTTTCCCTCTGTAGAACCTCTAGACCTTCATACACTTTACACCTGATCACCCAGGCTGAAGCTCTAACTGCTGTCAGAAAGCTATTCTGAAAATGAGCAAGAAATTAAAGCTAGACAGCTCTCATCTGGATAATTGGACATCACATCAGAGACTACCTCCTCAGAGTGGGAGAGAAAGGGTACAGATGAAATGTTTTCTTAAGAACACAGCAGCAGAAATACACCTCAGATGATTCTTGCTGAGTTCCTTGGCCATCTACAGGAGACTGGAAACCATCCTTTCCTCCTGATCTCACTGTGTTACTATTTATGAGCTTCCCTGATTCTGGCCTCCTTCTCTGGAAACAAGCATTGTCATTCTCAGGCATTGAGAGTTCAGCTTCTCTAGCCAGGCAGTAATGCTAAATCTGAGGCCATAATCTTCGTAACTGTAAGCATAGAAAAGTACAGTATCTACATTAATTGAAAAACAAAGCAATGTTGTTATTTTAATATAATATCAAAATAAGAATTAAAATAATTTAATCAAACTAATTAATATTGCTAGCTGTTCAAATAATTGTTTTATGATGAGAAAATTTAAAATATACTTTCTTAGTGATTTTGAAATGTATCCTATGAGATACTCTGCTAAATATGCTCTGACATATCTCGAGGTAGAAGAGAAAACCTTAATTGAAGTGTTTACTCATGGACTCATGGAATTAGTTACCCTGACCTTTACTCAAATGTAGGAAGAAGATTATTGAGGACTTGAGTTTCATGCTAGAAGGTGAGAATTAACTTCTTAAAATTTTTCTCGACATACATATGTATATCATTATATATATATGTGTGTGTGTGTGTGTGTGTGTGTGTGTGTGTGTGTACTCACACATACACACACATACACACATTAAAAATAAAGTTTTAGGAGCTGGAGAAATTGGTCAGCAACTAGGAGCATTGGGTGTTCTTGGCAGAGGGGGGACTCACTTTCAATTCCCAGCACCCACATATATGCCTAGAACCCTCTGTCCCTTCATTGCTAAGACATACACTATCTTTTATGACATCCTTGGACATCAGACATGCACAGGGTACACTTACATATAGGCAGACAAAACATTCATATGCATAAAATAAAAACAAAAAAGTCTTTAAAAGTTTGTTCACATTGGTAAAATATGCTCTTCAGCATCAAGAGCTAATTCATTCTCTTTTAGATGTGGAGATGTAGCTAATGAACCATAAGGAAAGCCCTTGAGCCTTACTACACGTATTACATCTCTCAGCTGTTGGCCAGCTTGAAAAGGAACAGAACATTTTAGATAATCTGTATAGATTTGATTAAAAGCAAAGATGAGCTAGAAAAGAATTC
Source organism: Uromys caudimaculatus (assembly GCA_028551405.1). Classification (NCBI taxonomy): domain Eukaryota; kingdom Metazoa; phylum Chordata; class Mammalia; order Rodentia; family Muridae; genus Uromys; species Uromys caudimaculatus. Next base: position 3,340,453 of record CM052720.1, on the reverse strand, counting down.
ACATTGACTCATATTCAGCTTGTTATGTTAATCCAACATGGAGGTGGCCATGTTTCCATATCTGGAAAGTGATGTGTGTTTATCAAACCCTCTATATTTTGTAAGTGAAGCAAACAGGATCATGTAAGGGCTATATAGTTGCAGTGCATTTTTGGTATTTACTTAAAATCCATTTTTAAGAATATTAAAAATATCCTTGGTTTTCAAATCAATTTGAAGTACGGAACTGTATATTTGTCATTAAACACAACTGGATGCTCAAACCCCATATATCAAAATGAGCTTTTTGTAGTTATTTATATTTACATTAAAAACTCGTGAAATTTTCTTAAAGATTTACTATTAAAATCATAAGATATTATACTATCATTAAGATAGTATACTATCTTAAAATCCAAAGATTGATATACTGAGGTATGCATTCATTTCATAATGTAGAAAGAAATAATGTTTATAATAATTGCTATATTAAACTGATAATTAAAAGACAAATATGTTGCAGTGGAACTTCCTAATTTATATATAACCATAAATATTTTAATTTGTATTAGAAATGTAACAGTGATATTACCTGTTTTTATTTCATATTATATTCAAATACCTAATTATTCCCTCAGTCACCACATTACATAGTTCTCACAATAACTTTGAGAAAAAAAATTCCTTTCATCTATATTTTGCTCCTCTATAGTTACATTTGGCTCATGTAGTATTTTTCTACCAAGCTATTTCTCTGAGAAAAAGGAAAATATACTACACCTATACACCTTTACTCAAATGTAAAGAAAAAATAACTTCTTCATTGTAAACAATTGAGGTTATCATCTTCAAATTCATGATTTTCCAAAAGCAAAACCCTGATTGTCAAAATATTAGGAAAATTGAAGTCGGTCCCCCTCAGGCATACATCCCCTTTTCTTATTCATAATCCCACTCCCGGTCTGAGCGCTGCCTGCCAGGCTTGGTCTTACCATGATCCCCTCACTTTCATGCTCCACCTCTCCTGGTTGTTTGGCAATTTCTAGCTCTATTTTCACATCCTTAATCTCCCATCTCATTTCATGGCATCTATCACCTCACTTCTTCCCATAATTCCAGCTTTGAAAATGTGCTTCCATTAGGCTAAATCCATTGTCTGCATATGCAAAACAAATTAGTAAACAATAATCAAAGTGGTTGCTCTCTATGCAGACACTATCTTAGAAATAAGACAAAGCATCTGTATCCCCTCATCGACCTTCCAGAAGATAAAGTCATAACTACCTGTGATTAGCAAATAAGCTATAGTAACACATAATACAGACATTGCATTAAGTATATTAGCAATTCTTAATATTATTAATATACCCTATGCTTGTAATGATAAATTCAAATATAATTTTATACATGACATTCTGCATATAAGTACATGTAATTATTTCTTCATGTACTTATGAAAAAACAAATACTTTAACAAATGAGGACTAGAATATGAAAAGCAATGTAAATCCCAGTATTTTAGCGTTAGAAGTAGAAACCTTCAGGAGAATTGTTTCAGGATGATTTGTGCAACTCAAAAGAAGTTTTAATGCTAGACAGGAGAGGAGTTTTTATGAGAATAGGTATTTTTATGAATGGATTGAAATTTGTGTCAGAATGTTCTTACAGAAGTTTTTGAGTAGTCATAGCAATTACAGCTCAGATTCTGCTTTCATTGGAGATGTAGAAACAACATCCTCTGTGAAAAGTTCCATTGAGAAGGTAAAATAAGGACACTGTATTTTAGGCTTAAGTGACTTTGATAAGGAGCAAAGAAGGAAACATACTATCCATTCCATGGCATTCTATTCCAGTCCACCTTTGTTTCTTGCTGGGATGAAAATAAAATTTGACAATAGAGAAAGGTAGGAAAAACTATAACTATCCAAGAAAACTGTGGGAATAGTTTCTACAATACTTTCTATCTCTTTCCTTAATTATCATTCATGCCTTTCTATTTAAAAAATTACTTTATTTCAAAGATCTTCTGGTCATAGCAAAATACAGTCTGGTTTCTTTTGTGACTTTTCTACCAGTGGTGATAATATGTATCTAGTCAGTTTCAGAAGACAAACACTCTGAGCTTGTGTATCTGCAAAGTACAGAGCTGTGATTCCTGCAGACAGCAGTGTTGGAGCAGATGAGGCAATGGGACCCTCAGTGGACAGTCAAACACATTATGTTGTGGGTCTATGTACTACATCATCATCATCTCTTGTGGAAGAGCTCAACCAGGAATAAAAAATGAAGAAGTAGTGAAAGAAAAAACGACATTGACCATCTGACCCATGTCTGAAGTCTTTGATAAACTATACAGCATGTAATATACACTGAAATCGGATGAAGTGTTGCCATAAATATGTTAGCTCACACAGTTCACAGCTGGATAAGGCTGCTAATGGCATTTCTCCCCACAAACTGCACACTTTTCAGTGTTATAGTAACTAGCCAGCAAAGAGGAAGCTTCTTGGTCAACAAACTTGATTTCTCCATATCATATGACTCAGGTGTATAGAGCTTCAGCAAGAGGGTTTTACCATCAAATTGTGACAGGAAACCAAGAACAACACCAACCACCTGCAGTGTAGAGTCCAGGATCTCTAGAACATCCTGACCAACAGTTTGATTGGGACACATTCTTGCACTAACTTCTCAGTGTGCTCAATGGACAGTTGTTATTTCTTCATGTTCTGTAGTTAGTGCAGTAGGAACATTTGAATCTATTTTTTAAGACTTTACAAAGAGAGATTTTAGTTCTGTTCTAGTTTTCCTTCATATTGTTCAACAAATAGTTGAAAACATGGCCTATGGGCTATTTCCTGTTTGAGATTTGTTATTGCAGTAAATCCTCTATTACTGGCTGAAGGGCACTGAGTTTGCATATGTCTCAGGCCCTAGTCCTACATATTTTTCAAAGGTTCTCTGAGATTTTAGGCATTCTGAGAAAAAGAGAATCAGAAACATTATCTGAATCCATGTTAATCATTCTCCTTATCTTTGCTCGCCTGAGTGAGGATGTGTAGGAATTTCTTGCATTGGTGTATCCTTCAGAAATATCAAGACTAAAAATACAGAAAGATATACTGTCACACTATATAATGAAGTCATCTAATTTTTATTTTAATGTTCTCCCCTTTGTGATTAAACTTTAGAGTTAAGAAGTATGATTAATCTAGAAATGCCTACATAATTTGCGAGCTTATATCCAAAAATTTATTTAGAATGTCTTGTTCAAAACTCACCCAGAGCTACAAAATGCTTATTATACATCAAAAATTAAACCAGCACAAGATCTTTCTGAGGGTGAAACTTAGTGGCTATTCATATACTCGAGGAATCCATGTTTTTACATAGCAAACACATATGGAAAATTTAAAATTACTACTTTATTTTATATCATATAATAATTTAATTTGTAGTTTTAATTTAGTAAATTTCAGTGATCTGTTCAAGGATCCCGTCATTCCTAATGTTTCCAGTCACAGTGCCTCTTATTATGTCTTCTCTATTTGGATACACTAACTACTCAGCTTAGACATGATTACACACGTTTTACTGAATAAATTGATATGCATTTTATAATAACTAGCAGGCACCCATTTATTGTGAATCTACTACACTGACATTACATAATCTTTTTGAACTATTGTAATTATTTTTTTATGACAAAGCATTGAGGCCAATCTAAGCATCTGCTTTTTGCAGTGCACTGCTCTAGAACCATTATGTTTCAGTTCAGGTTGGCATTCCTTTAGCAATTCTATTTATTTGTTAAATTCTGTTTTATTTTTATCAATTTTATTTTGAATATATTGTCTTATATCTTAGCTAAGCTGCTTTTGTTCAGGTCCAGGTACAATACGATATCTGGCTTCTTTAAAAGGAATATTGTCTTCATTGTTCATGCTTGGCTTTTGTTCTCTAATTTGGTATCTGGAATTATGATATTTTCAGGTGTCTCCTGGTTTAGATACCTGATATTACATTTGTTGGATGGACGTTCAGTTTTTGGTAGCTATTGTTCCAGGATAGGTCCTAGCTGTGTGTAGTAGGAAGTAGTTCTGTTAGTTGGTTGAGAATTGCCTCAATAGAGGTTCTAGCTGTCTAGGGTAGAAAGGAGTTCTGTTGGTCAGTAGAGAATTACTAAAGATGGAGATGGGCTAGAAATGTGGTGACTGTAAGTTCCTGGTAGCAATTGGTTCTGCAGGTAGGTAGATATTTACAAAAAGTCTGTCTGTTCTTAATACAACCTATTATTTTATATAATTAATGCATGCTACTAAAATTATATTAATTTCAATGAATATAATATTATTCATAAATAAAATTATGCAGTGAGTGTTATTTCATTTCATTTGCTATTTACAGATAGTTAACAAAAACAATCAGGGCTAAAACAATTTGAATTTTCTGGGTAGTTTAATTGCAATACATTTGGTTATAATGGAAGAATAACTCGATATTGTGTCAATTTGATTTGTCTTTTGAAGCATTTGTTTGTTAGTGGGCATTTATCCTTAAATAACATTGAAGTGGAGATCATCTGCATATGAATTGAAACATTTAATATTTTTTGGAACAAGTGAGCAAAACAACTTTTCTTAATTTTCACTATTGTCCTCCCTGAACAAAATGAAATAACTAAAAGAATGCTAAATTCAGTCTCACAATCATATTTAAATGAGTTAGTTTACAATTGGTCAAAATTATATCTTCACTTTCAAGAATATGTGAAAACACTTAAAATGGCTGTATTCACTTTAAACTATAACTATGCAAAATTTTTAGCTTTAATATCTTTCCAGAAAGTAAGATTTATTCTCAGAGAACATTATTGAAACAATTTGGATGAAATAAAGTTTAACTTAATATCTCATATTTTATTTAGCTTAAACCACATTTCAGGATCATTATTGCTTTATTTGTGTAGAGGACAAAAATGTGTGGATGGGAACATTACGTAACATTAAAACAGGGTTAAAGATTACAAATACTGTATGTTCAGGTTTTACACTGAGATCATTTTTCTTGGCTGTTACGGAGTTTGTTTACAACATTTGCAAGTATAAAAAGTGGTGGTAAACATGCAGCTGTGTCTTAGAGTTTTACTGCGGTGAGCAGACACCATGACTAAGGCAAGTCTTATAAGGGCGACATTTAATTAGGGCGGGCTTACAGGTTCAGAGGTTCAGTCCAGTATCATCAAGGCAGGAACATGGCAGCATCCAGGCAGGCATGATGCAGGCTGAGCTGAGAGTTCTACATCTTCATCTGAAAGTTTCAGGCAGAATACTGGACTTCCAGGCAGTTAGGATGAGGGTTTTAAAGCAGACAGTCACAGTGCCACACCTACTCCATAAAGGCCACACCTACTTGAACGGGGTCACACCTTCTAGTAGTGCCACTTCCTGGGACGAGCAAATCAAACCATCACAAGGTGTCATACTACTGGGAATTGTTACCTAATACTTAGGTAATTACATTATTTATCTATGAAATATTGTAAAAAATGGTCAGCATTTATTTTATAGGACATCACAACACAAAACTAGATATCCCTTTACTGGAATCATTTTAACATTAGAATAGAAATATTCCAAATTAAACCAGTGAGTTTACATGTTTACTTCGAACAATGTTGGAATCATTGGTCTAAATATCTACTTAAATGCTCATCTTTGCTACTTTCCACCTACATGATGTAAAAAGAGTGTGCATTTTGAAATGGTGAGACTTCATGAAAGACATGGAAACTTTAGCGGTAATGTTCAGTAAATGCTTTACTTCATTCTTCAATAAATAATAAATCATTAGAATAATGTGCACTATTACTTTAATTGTATTCCCAGTCCCTGTCAGAAATGTAGTCATACCCCACGTAACTCTCGAAGGATCAGTATTGAAATGTGAGAATCTCTGAGGAGATAGAAAAATATTTTGATGTAAGTAGAGCACAGTATGTGAGAATTGCGGAATAGACTATCTCCTTTGGGTTATTGTGATTTTTTTTCAGAGACCATGGAAGTATGTTAGGGGAAGATTAAAGCAAGGAATATTTGATACAGGTTTAAGGATGAGTGTGGAATATGTATGTAGTTACAGGAGCAGAAACTACAGTACAAAATAGTATGTGTGATAGGTAAAGTAAAAATCATTAAAGAGTAGTATTATATTGTAATTTCAGAAATTGCAAATGATTTTAATACATTTTTGGCCAAAACATTACACAGTTCTAAACTATACCAATATTTTCTTGTAATTTTTTATCTCACTAATACCTAAGAGCTCTTGATAGTGAAATTTTAATGATTTCCAGAATACGTTTTTTTTCAAAAACCATTTGGAAAGTGAGTTAGTAAAAAAAAAAAATTACACTAAGTACATTATGTTTGCAAAAATCATATTGCTTCTGAATATTTAATTATATTCTGCTTCTCAAAATGTGAAATTATAGATATAGTACATATATTCATATAATATTGAATATTCACTAGAAAAATGGCATACAGCCCTGGAGATATTTGGTGGCTAAGATCTTTGGTTAAGAACTCAAACTTGATTCTCAGTACCAACAGGGTAGCTCACAATTGTCTGAAACATCAGTTACAGGTAATATAAGATCCTTTTATGAACTCTGTGCATACCAGGCATGCACATGGTAAACAGACAAAATCCTATAGACATAAAATTAAATAATAGTAATAAGAGAAATTAGAAAATGGAATAATATTGAACGTTAATTTTTTTTTCTGAATTCAAGTGTGTTTATTTTGTTAATACCATCAACGATGCAGTAAAGAAGTCAGTTGGTTTTTACAACATTCTGAAAATGTAGTGAGAGTTAGAGAATCAGATAAAATAGAGATATGCTTTAATTTCTAATAATTCTATGAAAACATGTATGGTGGTCAGTGCCTTAGGTGAAGAAGGTTGATTTCATATATCCTTGTGATGACAGCCAGTTTCATTGGGCTGAGAGATGTCTAACATGCATTCTGTATGTTGAAGACTGTTCTAAGAGTGAAAATATTTTGTTTCATTTTTTCTTGTCTACCATGAACTAAGCAGCTACTGCCACATGGCAACATCTCCAAGGTATTCTGCTTCACTTCAAGCCCTAGAAGGTTATCTGACAGATCTTGGAACAAAATTGTGAACCAAAAATATTTCTTCATTCATTTATTGCTTTATATTAAATAAATATAAATTTATTTGTTCTGTGTGTGTGTTTGTGTGTGTATGTGTATGAGTGCACGTGTGTGCACGTGTCCTTCAGTACACGTGCTCACACTTGTGGAGGCCAGAGAAGAGAATTGGTTCTCTGTAGACTGAGTTACAGGCAGCTGTGAGCCCTTAGATGTGGATGCTGGGAACTAGACACTGGCCTTCAAAAGCAGATCATGTATTATCACCTTCTGAGCCATAGCTCCATTGTTAATTCCTTTAAGCTGTTTCTCTCAAATATTTTCAGTGTGCTAAATCCCTCAGCCACACAATGTGTTTGAGAAGGTACTATAACATGTTGAACAAGTGAGAAATTTCTAAACACCAATTAACTATATAATTTAAGAAGTTATTTTATTTTCCTTAGCACAGTGAAATTTATTGGGTGTGGTAATACCTGCTACTTTATAATAAGCATCTCAGGCAGAAGCATTTGAAGTTTGTAACATTGAATGGAGCCTCAAAAAATGGCTATGAACCAAACTAACAGAGGAAAGTGTTAAGAGGAAGATGGTTTCAGAGTATAAATATTGAAGGAGAGAATTCACATGGTACTTTACTACAAGCTACTACACTCACAGCCACCTCGTCAAATTGTTCATGGCATGGAGAGCCTGAGAAATGTTAGCTTCATAAACTAGGTGCCAATGTAATTGTGTCCAGGGTTTATTGAAGTTTTTCTAAAATTCAGGAGCAAAACAAATGTTTTAGATTTAGGCATTCAAAAGACAGATGATTAGAGTAGAGAGAATGTGTGGGTGAATACAGAAGACAGATGCTCAATCTTGCCTTATTTCATAAATACGATTAGTCACCAAGATGCAAAGAACAGTCTTTAGAGCTAATGCAAAATGAAAGATTGTAATAATTTTTATCGTGACCCAGTATGACACAGAACTATATATTTATAGTTAGAGCTCCATATTTGTGAAAATCGCATCTGCCCCTTTTCATCTCCTACAGAGCAAGCACATCACCATGAGAGAGAGTGCATAGTTGCTTACCTTAAAAGAAACTGTTTTCACCCATCTACTGCCTGCGTTTTGGAGACATATCATGAACAGCACGATGGCTTAGGATTGATGAACCTACCCTTCACAGTTTCTTTTTTTTTTTTTAAGGACTATTCTTCAAATTTGTTCTTTGACAATTTCACATTTAAAATTCACCCTCATTACTTTCACACTCCACTGATTTTTTAATCTCCTTTCCACCACTAATATCTCACTTTCTTCCATAAATTCCATGTCCCACATTCTCCTTTTGTTTGTTTAAGAAATCCCCCCTTTTTTACACAGGTCATTTTAATTAATCCTAATTAGATTTTTAAATTTATTTAAATTATTTATTTACTTATTCACTTTATATCTTGCTCACTGTCGCCCTCCCTAGATTGTCCACACACAATCTTTCCCACATCCCCCCTTCCCCCTCCCCTTCTCCTCTGAGCAGTTGGGGAGCCTCCTGGGTATCCCACCACCCTAATATTTCATATCTCTGCAAGGCTAGGTGAATACTCTCCCACTGAAGCCAGACAAGGCAGCCCAACTAAAAGAACATATCCTACAGACAGCCAACAACTTTTGGGATAGTCCCACCCCCTGCTTCAGTTGTTCAGGACCCACATAAAAACCAAGTTGCGCATTTTCTACATTTGTCTGGGAAGGCCTGCGTCCAGGCCCTGTATGTTTTTTGTTGGTGGTTCAGTCTCTGAGATCCTCAAGAGTCCAGGCTAATTGACTCTGTTGGTCTTCCTGTGGAGTTCTTATCTCCTTTGTGGCCTGCAATCCTTCTTCCTAATTTTCCATGAGAGTCCTCAAGCTACACCTTCTGTTAGGCTGTGGGTGTCTGTATCTATCTGAGTCAGTTGCTGGGTGGAGCCTCTCAGAGGACAGTTATGCTATGCTCCTTTCCGCAAGAATAACAGAATATCATTAATAGTGTTAAGGATTGGTGTGCTGTGTGTCCCCAGGATTGGAACAACAAATTGGAGCCTACTAGGCTCACCATTGGGTACACAACTCATGAAAATCAATATGCTTTCTTCAGAATTCATCTGGAGGAAATCTGCAATGGTGGAAAGGCTCCATGAATATTTCCCTAATCCATGATTAACTGTTGATAGGCAAGGTATAGTACAGGTAACCTCAGCAGCTGTGAGATAATATTTGCAATGTCTATGTCATGCCCTCAGCTCTTACATTCTTTCCACTCCCTTTTGCATAATATTTGCTTACCATTACAGGATTTCGAATACATGACTAGCTTAGTGCAGAACACTCATCCTTCCCTTATTTTCAGCCCCTTGAATAGCCATGAGTGTCTGCACTTGACAACATTCTCTTCAAGGATACGTTTTTCTGATTAAAACAGAGTAGCATCTGTTTATGGATATAAACATAATTATTTAGAAGATATCCTGATTCAAATTAACAAAATAACAGTACTGCATTGCCCCTGGGGCCTATGTCTTCCCAAGCTACAGGTTCTTCATAGGATTACAGTAGCAGGCTCATGTATCACTGTCCAGGCACAGAGTGTATGCATACTCTATGGGTCAGGATTTGACTTTAGCCTTGTCCCCTAGAGTCTCTGCACTTGATCACTCATACATGTGGGGGTGTCTAAAAGGTGTGGCTTTGCTGGGGAAAGTATGTCAGTGGGGATACGTTTTTAGAGTTAAAAGATTTGAATTCTTTTGTTCACTTTCCTTGTTTTGTGCTTGTCATTCAAGACGTGAGCTCTAATCTTGCTTCTTGAGGTACTGTGCCTACTTCCATGTCTTGTACTTCCCTGACATGATGCACTTATCCTTATAAAAATGTAAGCCCAAATAAAGTCTCTTAAGAAAGATATATAAATTGTCTTGGTTGTGGAGTTTTTAGTCACTGCAATAGAGAAGTAATTAAGCATGTGGGTTGCAGGTATCATGGCTTCTCTAACCAAGGAATATATGCAATTATAAGGATGTATGCTCTAGGTGAGAAATTTGGCTGCATATCTTTGGCTTCAGTAACTAAGATGTACATAAGGTAGAGCTTCAGAGGAGAGAATCAGAGACCTCTTTCATGCCCATCCATCGTTAGCATGCTGAGCAGTAGGAGTGAGATACAGAGGCATAAGAGTCAAGAAGCTCTAACTTATCCCCTCCATGTGTGCAGGGGTGATGGAAGTGTGTGCAGGAAGTAGAAAGTCCAGGGATGTTAAATGTCTCACTGGGATTTCTTGACAAAGCAGAATTGTGTGTGAGAAGAATAGAGTTCTATCATGACTTGCCCAAGTATGAGGAAGTGGGTGCAAGTATATGTGGGATGAGGAATGTCCAGGATTGTAACCATTCCTGATGGAATGCAAGTGGAGTAGGGCAACTTTAGTCTGGAGATGAAACATTTGGAGACACCTGTGAAGGATGGTCACAGGGTATGTGAGATGTCTTCAGAATTTTCTAAAGTGCACAAATGGGAGTGTTGGAGAAAAAAATGTATAATTAGTTTATAATGTTTTAAAACTGTGCTTCTTACCTACATGGTTGACAGGAAAGAGATAAAGATGGATTTGAACAATTATTGACTTCTTTCTCTAGAGAATGAGCATCTGGCTCTTTATAGACCTTTACAATAGTTTTGTTTCCATTTAATCGTTTTTTATTACAGTCTTTGATACAGTGTGCCCTAAGAGTAGAAGCATCCAGAAAGCAAGAAAAATTAGGAAGGAAGGAAGGAAGGAAGGAAGGAAGGAAGGAAGGAAGGAAGGAAGGGAGGGAGGGAGGGAGGGAGGGAGGGAGGGAGG
>CM052720.1:3301619-3328922 GCA_028551405.1 Uromys caudimaculatus | reverse complement strand
TCTGGAAATCAGTTTGGCGGACCCTCAGAAAAATGGACATAATACTACCTGAGGACCCAGCTATACCTCTCCTGGGCATATACCCAGAAGATGCTCCAACATGTAATAAAGACACATGCCCCACTATGTTCATAGCAGCCATATTTATAATAGCCAGAAGCTGGAAACAACCCAGATGTCCCTCAGCAGAGGAATGGATGCAGAAAATGTAGTACATCTACACAATGGAGTACTACTCAGCTATTAAAAACAATGACTTAATGAAACAAAATATCTCTTTACATGTGTTAGAATCTCTGTTATCAAAGAATGAACAATAATATTGAAGGAATAGTAGAGTAGGTTGATCATTAGGAGCAGTACTACTATTTGATGTGATACTCTATTATGGCATTCATCCAAAGAGAATGAAATTGATGTAACAAGTAAAATCTGCATGCATAGTTTTTTTTTTTCCCAGAAGCACTCATAGTTGTCAGTAAATGGCATGAGTGTAAGTGTTCATAGTTGAATGAAAGAGTACAGAAAATATAATATATGTACCAAATGTGATGAAGTGTTATTCAACCATAAAGCAGAGAGAAACTTGGCTACTCAAGGCAAGAGGGATGCTCATAAAGTTTATTGAAATGCATGATTCAACACAAAACACCAAAATTGCTACCATATATCAATTGTACTTGGAAACTAAAGGGTAAGTCTCACATGTTTCTTAGAATTACAATGTTAAGAGTTTGAGGAAATGATTAGGGAGATTTTCAACAAACATTCGTTACAAATGAGTAAGTTCAAGTGATGTATAACTTGGTCCCTGTGCTATTGAAAACTGAGAAGATAATGTGTGTTCTTACATTCAAATGGTAACTCTCCAATGTTAGGTGTGAGTTAACTGGATGTAACAATTTTATAGGATTAATATTCTTCATAGGAATCATATTATACGTTTTAAGCACATCAAATTTTGTTGGTTGGTTTAAAAATTCAAGTTAGTCCATTGAGATGGCTCAGTGGGTGCCATCTTGATGTACAAGATTGGTGCTATGAATTTACCCCTAGACCCATTTTAAAGTGGAAGGAAATAGTGAGTCCACAATACTGGCATAACATGTACACTCGTATATATATTATACATCTGCATGTGATGAGGATGATAATAAGTTATAATCAATTTTTAATATAATGTAAATATAAAATACAGTTTAAAAAGCTTTGATAAATGTTTTTCAGTAGCTATTAAAAGTTAAAGGAGTATAATACTGGATCTTAAACAGCTAAACAATATAGTCTATGTTCATTTTTCTTAAGCTACTAAATTATTAATATTTTAAGTTTAACATATTTCATATTTAAAAATCAAAATAAAAACCAAAATATAATTATATCAATTTCCTTTTCCTTTCCACTCTCTAATCATCCCATGTACTACTCCTTCCTTTCTAATTTTAGCTCCCCCTTTTTTATTTTCATTTTCCATACACACTCACACAGTGATTAATATTTTTAAAAAATTGTTCACTTTATATTATGAATGTCTGTGAATATGAATGTGCACTGTGTACATGAATGTCAGAAGAAGCATTGGACCATCCAGAACTATAATTGCAGATGTTCCTGAGCCCACATGTGGGTGAAGGGAACAGAACCCAGAAAAGTAGCCAATTCTCTAACTGCTTAACTGTCACTCCAACCCCACTGACTTTCATTTTTATTTAAAAGTACACACAAAAAATGACCATTGAATGTGAATCCATTTCTTTGTGATACTACAATTCATTTATTAGAGGTAATCAGTTGGATGTGTTTCCTTTATTATTTTTCAGATTTATACATATATTTAAAACATGTAAAAGATTGAAAAATAAGCATTTACATGTATATATCGTTATTAGTGTGTAACTAATAGTAATTAGTGTATAACACACATATGAGAATCATGCTAAACTTACTATACTTATTCCCTCTCCTAACACATTATGTCTATTTTTATTAATTTAATTAGTTCTTTGATAATTTCATACATGTATCTATGAATTCTGATTAAGCTTCATTCCTCTTTTATCTGTTCTCATATATAGCACTCATTTCTTATCTCTAATAGTATGATTTCAAGATTCTTTTCTTTGGTTTTGTTTTGGGACCCATTTAGATGATCTGGGACCATCTATATGGTCTTTGTGCTGCGTCTACCCATTAGAGCTTGGGTGGGATTAGCAGTGGGCATCAAATAGAAGCCAATGATTCTCACTTCCACAAATTCATTAATAGCAGTAACTCTGTAATGGTGTTGGATCACTTGAGACATTCCTCTACCTATAGTTGTTTGCTTGCTGATCGTCCCATTCTTGCAAAGATCCAGGTTAATAAATCACATTTTTTTTATGAGTTTCTGATTGCAGTAACATTCTCTTGCCGAGGAAGATTGTATCTTGCAGTGCTCCCAGTCTTCCATCTCTTACAGTTTTCCCTTCCCATCTCAATCAATCTTCCCTGACTCTCAAGCAGTGATGCTATATAAGTGACCTGTTTGTTGCAGAGACCTCATTCTCAAGTTATCACTTATTCTCAACAGTGAATATCAGTGAATTTCTGCATTCAGTGGAGAGAGGTGTCTCTGATTAGAGTAGCATTTGTCCACTACTATAAACATAAATTGTTACACAAAAGTTTGAATGTATATCAATTTAGCCAAATAACAGTAGTAACGTCACAGTTAGAGCCAATGTCTTCCCAAGTAATGTGCTTTTGATCAGTTTGAAATCCTGGGCCTTTTCTTGAATCTGGACTCACTATCAATGTGATAGTGGTTAGCTAAACCCTTAACTGTTGCACCAGTATTATACAGTGAGACAATATTGTCTAGCAAGATGGCCTGTTAGTGTCAGGATTAAGTAAAACTATGACGTTTTTCCCCAGTAATGAAATATACATTCTGTTAATGAATGAAATCACATCTTGTATATATACCATATTTTCATTATCCATTCATTATTGATGGACATATAGGCTAATTCCATTTCTTTCCTAATATAAATAGAATGCCAAAACTACGTGGATTTGTATCAAGAATTCAATTATTGAACTATTTCTTTCATCTTTAAGTTCATTCTAATGTTTATTCATGTTTTGGGGAGGAAGTTTTTGTTATTGTCATTGAAATTATTGTGCATGTTTATAATCGTTCTTTAGAAATATGAGTGTTGAGTTTTATTTAAGCTGTTATTCTTGGAGACCATTACTATGAGATTGCTGACTTTTTGGATGGAGTCAGGTGATGTTTTGGTATTGCTTGTTAATGAGATGAGGGCATTTATAGTTAGGTTGTTAGTTGTTTCTTTTCTTGTTTTGGACATTTTTCAGTTTTGGTTTTGGTTTTGGCTTTGTTTGTTTGTTTGTTTGTTTGTTTGTAACAAAGTCTACATGTAATACAATCGGCCTGGAATTTTCGCTTCAGAAAATTCAAGTTCACAGAGATCAATCTGTCTCAGCCTCCCAAGTAATGAGATTAAAGGCATGCCTGGATCTGTTTCATCTTTTGATAGTAGTTTTTATCCCATAATGCTACAATCCTGGAGAGCTGGCATGTTTAAAAGTTTTGATGTGCACCTATGGAATATCAGTGACGTGTTCTAATCTCTTACTAAATCCTTTTGTGCAACGAAGGTATCCTCAGCCATGATGATACGCTAATGAGGCTATACCTTGTATAGTCTCTAGCAGGTAGAGCTAGAGAAAACTTTCTCTTGCTGTGACAGCCATATTATTTGGATAATCAGAGTAAAATGAGGGTCCAGGAAGGACCAGACTGAGCACAGAGAGAAGTCAAGATGCCTGTGAGGGGTGAATACACTAGAGCATATTATGTTGAGGAGAATTCAGATGAATATGGAAGCAGAGTCTCTTTCTGGGTAATAATTGCATTGGCCATAGTACTACCTAAGGACCCAGCTATACCACTCCTGGGCATATACCCAGATGTTCCAACATGTAATAAAGACGCATGCTCCACTATGTTCGCAACAGTCATATTTATAATAGCCAGACTCTGGAAACAACCCAGATGTCCCTCAACAGAGGATTGGATACAGAAAATGTGGTACGTTTACACAATGGAGTACTATTCAGCTATTAAAAACAATGACTTAATGAAATTTGCAGGCAAATGGATGGAACTTGAAAATATCATCCTGAGCGAGGTAACTCAGTCACAAAAGAACACACATGATATGTACTCACTGATAAGTAGATATTAGCCCAAAAGTTCGGAATACTCAAGATTCAATTCACAAACCATATGAAGCCCAAGAAGGAAGACCAAAATGTGGATGCTTCAGTGCTTCGTAGAAGGGTGAACAAAATACTCACAGGAGGAAATATGGAATCAAAGTATAGAGCGGAAACTGAAGGAAAGGTCATCCAGAGACTGCCCCACAGGGGGATTCATCCCATATACAGCCACCAAACTCAGAAGCTATTGTGGATGCCGGGAAGTGCTTGCAGACAGAAGGCTGATACTGCTGTCTCCTGAGCGGCTCTGCCAGAGCCTGACAAATACAGAGGCAGGTGGCAGCCAACCAATGGACTGAGCTGGGGAGTGGGGGTGGGTGGGTGGGGGTGTTCGGGATGGAGGAGTTGGAGAAGTGACTGAAGGAGCTGAGGAGGTTTGCAGCCTCATGAAGGTAGAAATAGTGTTAACTGGCCAAACCCCCTGGAGCTCCCGGGGACTGGACAACCAACCAAAGAGTACACAAGGAGTGACCCAGGGCTCTGGCCGCATATGTGGCAGAGGATGGCCTTGTTGGACATCAGTGGGAGAAGTGGCCCTTGGACTTGAGGGAGTTCAATGCACCAGTGTAGTGGAATGCCAGGGAGGGAAGATGAGAGTGGGTAGGTGGGTGGGGGAGAACCCTCATAGACGCTGTGGGATGGGGGATGAAATAGGCGGTTTCCGAAGGGAAGACCTGGAAAGGGGAAAACAGTTGAAATGTAAATAAAGAAAATATCCAAAAAAAAAAATTGCATGGGATGAGTTTCTATAGGACATATTGAAGTCTGACTCTAGTGCATGATATGTGACCTCAATATGTAAGAAGGATACTAGGGCTAAGGAGTAAGAAGAAAGAAGAGAAATGGTCGGCCTTATACAAACTCTTCATGAACTATGTGCTTAGAGAGCGTCAGATTTATATTCTTTGTTAATGTTAATTTCATAAAATAACATAAGCAATGTTACATTAAAATATTTTTAATAACTTGAAAATCCTAATAATGATTTGGTTTTATGAAAGAACATGTTAAGCTAAAATTATTTCATAACTTGCTTTGGATGAAATTATAAAATAAAATGGAAATATTTTTCTTTAATCAACTTTACTAATTTATAACAATTAAATATGCCTTTCAAAGAAATTGAATTTCACAGACTTCAAATTAAGAGGAAATTCATTTAAAACTGCTATTAAATGCTTAAACTGTCTTGATTAACGCTGTTTAAAATGATATACCTAAGCATAAATAGTTAGGTACTACATTTAGCCATTGCTTATATATTCTGGTAATATCCTATGGATCACACAATTTTAAAAAGTTGATATCCATTAGCTTGGCATATTCCTCACTGGTAGAACATTTGACTAGATTATATATGGCATTGTGTTCCACCCAATGGAACCAACAAGAAACATCAATTTTATCAATCAATGAAAGCAATAGCCCAAGATATACCGCATAGAATTTGCAGAAGTCTTTCAAAGATTTTATTTATTTATTTGGTAAGTTTAATTTTATAGTGTACAGAGACAGATTAATATTGTAGGATGGTTAAATAATCCTTAGTGCTGTATTTCTTCAGGTGCTCCCTTTTATGCCCAGAGTTTTTAAATCTCACTTGTTAGCAATCTCCTAAAATATCAGACATTTCGAAGAGCTCAGTTGACTGCTTTGTACAATCTACCTGTAGAATTTATTTCTCCTTTTTGTAGTCTTTTCATTTCCTGCCTCTAGTCATGGCAACCATCATTCTCTTTCAACATTTAATTGTTTAGAGTTTTATATATCAGTGAGTTTGGAGATTTGTCTGAATACTATCCCCGTGTGGATGAGTACAACAGTCCATAACTTCCTCAACAGATGGACACTTACAATTAATTCATTTCATCTCTTAATAATTATTATTCATGCAGCAACAAATGCCTATGGAATAAGTTCAATTTTATTTATTTATTTATTGATTGATTGATTGATTGATACTTTATTTACATTTCCAATGTTTCCCCCTTTCTAGGTCTCCTCTTTGGAAACCACCTATCCCCTCCCCCTCCCCCACCTCTATGAGGGAATTCCACCTCCCACCCATCTGCCTGCCCACTCCCATATTCCCACCTTGACATTCCCCTTTACTGGGGCCTCTCCTCCCCTTGATGGCCAACAAGGTTCTCCTCTGCCACATATGTGCTCCGAACCATGGGTCCCTACATGTGTATTCTTTGGTTGATGGTTCAGCCTCTATGAGGACCAGGGGGGTCAGGCAAGTTGACACTGTTGCTCCCTCCATGGTGCTGCAGACTCTCTCAGCTCCTTCAGTCCCTTCTCCAACTCCTCCATCTGGGACCTCACTCTCAGTACAGCTGTTACTGTAAACTTGGGTATTCCAAACGTTTCGGCTAATATCCACTTATCAGTGAGTACATACCATGTTCGTTCTTTTGTGACTGAGTTACCTCGCTCCGGATGATATTTTCAAGTTCCATCCATTTGCCTGCAAATTTCATTAAGTCATTGTTTTTAATAGCTGAGTAGTACTCCATTGTGTAAATGTACCACATATTCTGTATCCATTCCTCTGATGAGGGACATCTGGGTTGTTTCCAGCTTCTGGCTATTATAAATATGGCTGCTATGAACATAGTGGAGCATGTGTCCTTATTACATGTTGGAGCATCTTCTGGGTATATTTTCTTTAAAAATGAACACTACAAGAGCAATAATCCACCTCATGCTTTCCACTTTCAATTCTTTTAAGGAACCGCCATACTACTTTTTAATGTCCATCTTAATTTAATTCTAATCCTTGTTTTTTTACATAATATTTCCTTTTTTATTATTTTTAATTTTTTCATGGAATAATCAACTTTATTCAGAGCTTCGGATAATGTATGCACTAAGGGTTAAGAAAGGTAAACTGAGTCAGGTTCTCATGAGTTTAAGCTATGTACAATCACAGGGATAAGCCACACATGACAAAATAATGTTTTTCCATAAATTCATTGTGAGCTACTCCTGGTTGTCAACTTAACTACAACCAGAATGAACTACAATCCAGAAATGGAGGGCACAACTGTGATCCAGACCTTGAGGCTGAAGACACCAGCTTCTGGCCAGGATCCTGACATCTTGAGGCATAGTGGCCATGAAAGACTTAGGCCCAAGCAAGGTTGTACACGTCTTAATCCCAGGAGACTGAGACAAGCAGATCTCTGAGTTCAAGGTCAGCCTGGGACAAATCAAGTTACAGATCCAGGTGTAGTGGTACATACCTTTAATCTGAGCCAGACATTCTGCTAGAGGCCTTCATAAGGACACTAAAAGAAGGAAGACTCATTCTTCTATGCCTACTTGCACTCACTTGTCAGAACATCATTTGGAACCTACCTCTTCGGGATTCCAGTTTATACAGAAGACCAAGTGAGACAACTAACTTCATGGACTGAGCAACTACTAGATTCTGGGACTTCGCATTCACAGCTTCCCATTGTTGGGTTAGTTAAGCTACAGGCTGTAAGTCGTTACAAGAAACAGTTTGGGGGCAAATAAGGAAAATGATTTTGCTGGCTTGTTGCTCTTAGTATATCTGGACAAATTGATAAAGGAAAAGAATGAGCTGTATGACAAAATTGAACACCTCCAGATGCAAATAGTACCCTCAGCTCCACCTCTTGAAATAATGCCATTTTCACCTGAAGAAATTAATCCTTCATTATCTGGTAAACCAACAATGATTTTCTTTGAAGAAAATTCTGGGCAAGACAATTTTTTAAATTTTATTTTTATTTTATTTTTCTGAGTCAGTTCTTCATCCCAACCACCTCCTCCGTCTCTAAAAGGATGTCCCCAATCCCTTAACCCACCTGGCCTCCCTGCTCCCTGGCCTCAAATCTCTCAAGGATTAGATGCATCTTCTCTCATTGAGGACAGACCAGGCAGTTCCCTGCTGTATATGTGCTAGGGGCCTCTTATCAGCTCGTGTGTGCTGCCTGGTTGGTGGCTCAGTGTCTGAGAGATCTCAGGGGTCCAGGTTAGTTGAGACTGTGGTCTTCCTATGGTGTCGACTATTCCTCAGTTTCTTCCACCCTTTCCCTAATTCAACCTCAGGGGTCCCTGGCTTCTGTCCATTGACTGGGTAAAAATATCTGCATCTGACTCTTTAAGCTATTTGTTGGGCCTCTTGTTGGATAGCTATGCTAGTTCCTGTCTGTAAGTTCACCATAGCATAAGTAATAGTGTCAGGCCTTGAAGCCTCCCCTAGAGATGGATCCCAATTTGGGCCTGTCACTGGACCTCTTTTCCCTCAGTCTCTTCTTCATTTTTGTCCCTGCAGTTCTTTTAGACAGGAACAATTCTGGGTCAGAGTTTTTGACTGTGGGATGGCAACCCCATCCCTCCACTTGATGTCCTGTCCTTTTACTGTAGGTGAACTCTACAAGTTCCCTTTCCCCACTGTTGGGCATTTCATCTAAGGTTCGAACATCTCTCACCTCCCAGGTCTCTGGTACATTCTACAGGGTGCCCCCCACCTCCTACCTCCTGAGGTTTCCTATTTCCATTCTTTCTGTTGGCCCTCATTTTACCAAACTTTATCTCTCCTCTTCCCTAATCACTTAACTTTAAGTTCTTTCTTAAAAATCCAAACCAAAGTCCAATACAACCAAATGCCCAAAAACTAGAAATGAATGCATCATGATCCCACCAAAACAACATCAGCAGCATATCAAGCTACAACCAAAGGTTGATTAACTCACTGGCATTCTTTGGAGAAAACTAATTTTCCCTCTCTCAGCAGGTATACATGGCAGTTCAGTTGTTAATGTTATACCACTGGCTAGGTTTACATTTAATCTTTTTTTATTATTTTTTTTTAAAAAAATAACCAAATAAAATAAAACAAAAGCAATCATATCAAATTCAGATAAGACAGACCAGCAGGAAAATAACCCAAAAGTGGGCACAAGAATCAGAAACCCACTTTCATGTGTGTGCTCAAGAATTCCATAAAAATATTAAAATGAAAGTCATAATATAAGCATGTGGGGACCCAGAGGCCTGTGTAGGTAGTGTACATGCTGCTTCAGTCCTTTGGGTTCGTATGAGCTTTATTCACCTTTATTTAGAGGTTTTTGATTTCTTTGTGTCAGTATTAGTAAGGCTTCTCTAGAGTCACAGAAATTATGGAATGTCTCTCTATATTGAGAGAATGTATTGTGATGACTTACAGTTCATGTTCTAACTAACCCAATTGTGAATGACCCATCTGTGCATGGGAAATCCAAGAATCTAGTAGTTTCCCAGTCCCACAAGGCTAGTTATTTTCGGCTGTTCTTCTGTATAAGCTGGTATCCTGAAGAAGTAGGTCCCAACAGATGTGCTGAAAATTAAGGGCAAGCAATCAAAGAAGAGTGAATCTTCCTCCTTCCAATGTAGGCCTCCAGCAGAAGGTGTGGCCCAGATTAAAGGTGTGTACCACCACACCTGGATCTGGGACTTGCTTTGTACCAGGCTGACCTTGAACTCAGAGATCTCCTTGCCTCAGTCTCCTAGGATTAAAGATGTGTACTACCTTGCTTGGGCCTAAGCTTTGATGGTCACTAAGCCTCAAGATCTGCATGCCAAAATCCAGGTCAGAAACATATCTTCCAGCTTCAAGATATGAATCACAGGTGAGCCCTACAATTCTGAATTGAAGTTTGTTCCAGATACAGTCAAGTTGACAACTAGAAATAGCCATTAGAGTATCCTACATTCTTTCTGGCTCTTACATACTTTCTGCCTCCTCTTGTACCGAGTTCACTTTGTTCTGAGGTGAGTGATTTGATGAAGATATCTCATTTAGGGCTGATTATTTGACAATCTCTGTTGAATGGCTAGCTTTGGGTCTCCATATTTGTTTTCATCTGCTACAGGAGGAAGCTCTTATACAAGGCACTAATCTATAAGTGTAGCTGAATATAGTTAGGAATATCATGTACTTTCCTTGTTTCTTCTCTTTCTTTGTTTCTTTCTCTGTCTTTCTCTGTCTCTGTTTCTCTTTCTCTCTCTGTTTCTCTCTCTCTCTCTTTCTTTCTCTCTTTCTTTCTTTCTTTCTTTCTTTCTTTCTTTCTTTCTTTCTTTCTTTCTTTCTTTCTTTCTTTCTTTCTTTCTTTCTTCCTTTCTTTGTAAACCAGTATTATTTTGTTTTACTGTATGTTCCTGGGCTACCTAGTGTCAAATTCTTGGTCATTCCCTGTTGGGAGTGTATTCCATTTCATGGTGTGGGCATTAGTCAGAACAATTACTGATTGGTTGTTCCCATGAAGTTTGTGCCACCATTGCCCTAGCATATCTTTGCAGATAAATAGTATGTGCCTGGCTTTGTGTTCACATTTCTCTTGTGACTATCCTCAGAATGCCTTCTTGTACTGAAGGTGCTGGAACTCAGATGAAGAAAGCACTATGTATGCACCAGCTTGGTATCTCCATGTTCAATGAGTTGTGTAGATGTTGTTTTCCTTCAATGTGGTCTTGCTGTCAGTTTGTATAGAACAACCTATAGTCATGGCAATAGTCTGTGTTGTTTGGGGATTCTTTTCAAGGATCTTTGGACCAGCAACAGAGTTAACTGTAACTCAAAACCAGAACGTCATGCTTTGGTGACAAGAGATATCCAGTTGGGTCTCTGTATCCCTTTTATTGGTAATTTCTTTCAGATTAGGAATTTTTTACTGTATTAGGTTTCCATGCTACCTCTCAAATGCTCCTTGATTTTAGCTGTCTCTTTCCATCTACCCTCCCTTTCCATTTTCTGTACCTACTTGACCTCCAATTTCAGAGCACCCATCCATTCATGAATATCTTTCTCATTTCTCTTTCTTAAAGAGATCTGTTTATTTCTAGTTTCCTATTCTTTACTTACCCTCTGTCATTTTTTGAATTGCACCTTGGTTATCATTGCTTTAATAGCTAATATCCATACATAAGTGAATATATACAGTATTTATCTTTTTGGACCTAGGATACCTCACTCAGGATGATTTTTTTTTTAACTTATGCTATTAGTCTCCAAATTTCATGATGTAGATTTTTAGTGGTTGAGTGATACTATATTGTGTGAATATACTACATTTTCTTTCTCCAGTCTTCTGATGTGGAGCATCTAGGCTGTCTCCAATATATGGCTATTATGAAAAAAGCAGCAGTGAATATGGTTGGGCAAGTGTCCTTGTGGTGGGATAAAAGGTTAGGGTATATGCCAAAAAATGGTACAGCTGGATCTTGAGTTAGATTGAGTCTTATCTTTCTGATGAGCAACCACGTTGAGTTCCATATTGGATGCATGAGTTTGCACTTGTAACATCAGTGGATGAGTGTTCTCCTTGCTGTATGTACAGCCTCACCAGCATGAGCTGTCACTTGTTTTGTTGATGTTATCCATTCTGAGAGTTATAAGATGGAATCGCAAAATCGTTTTGATTTGCCTTTCCCCAATGGCTTAGAAATATTTTTCCTCCATTTGAATTTCCTCTATTGAAGATTTTCTGTTTACATCTGTGCTCTATTTTTAATCTGAATATTTTTTCATGATATTTAATTTCTTGATTTTTTTAACATATTACTGACATTAGAACTCCATCAGATGTGAAGGTGGTAAAAACTTTTCCCATTCTGTGAGATACGAAATTGCCTATGTTACATTGTTCTTTGCCTCACTGGAGCTTTTCAGTTTCAAGAGATACTATATATTAATTGTATATCTTATTTCCTGTGCTAATGGCGTTCTATTTAGGAAGTCTTTTCTTGCACCAATAAGTCCAAGGCTATTTCATAATTTCTCTTCTGTCAGATTCAGCACATCTGGCTTGATGTTGAAGTACTTGATACATTTGAAATTGAGTTTTATGTAGGGTGGTAGGAAGAGATCTATTTGGATTTTTCTACAAGAGGCCATCCAGTTAGCAGACTTTGTCAAAGATGCTGTCTTTTTTTCCCCAGTATGTAATTTTAGCTTCTTTATATGAAAAAAGTCATGGATCGATGGATTTATATCTTGGTCTTCAATTCCATTCCATTGATTAACATATACATTTTTGTGCCAATACCATTCTGATTGTTATTGCTATAGCTTTATAGCATACCTTAAAATATCTCTAGCAGATCCTTCGTTCAGGGTTGCTTTGCCTATCATGTTTCTTGTTTGTTTGTTTTGTTTTGTTTTATCCTATGAAATTGAGAAGTTCCCTTCAATGTCTGTGAAGATTTGTGTTAGAATTTTGGTGGCATTACAATGAATCTGTAGGTTGCTTTTGATAGAATGGCCATTTTTACTGTTTAATCCTACCAATCCATGAACATGAGAAAATTTTCCATATGATGCCATTTTCAAGGACAGAGTTTTATCATGCAAGATTTGAATTTGCTTGGTAAAAGATATCCCAAGATATATTTATTATATTTATGGAGATTAATGTGAAAGGTATTATTTTTCTGATTTTTTTCTTAGACCATTTTTTATTTGTATACAGGAGGTACTACTGAGTTATTTTTTTGAGTCAGTTTTGTATACAGCTGCTTTGTTGAAAGTTTTTTATCAGCTCTAGAAACTACCTTCTATTCAGTCTTTATGTGGCTTGGGTATCAGGGTAACTATTACCTCATAACATGAGTTAGACAATGCTTTTTATATTTCTATGTTTAGAATTATTTCAAGAGTATTGGCATTAAATCTTCATTGTAAGTCTGGTTAAAAACCACCTGGCCATGGGGTATATTTTTGGTTGGAGGATTCTAATGACTGCCTTTTTTTAAATTGAGTTTGTAGTTCTGTTAAAATTGTTTATCTGATCCTGGTTTCCCTTGGTAAGGTGTATTTATAAAGAAATTTATCCATTTATTTCAGATTTTTCCAATTTGGTCAGGTCCTGGTTTTTAAATCATGCTCTTGTGATTCTCTGGCTTTCCTCTTAGTATATCATACTGTATATTTCTAAATTGGATATTCTAACTCCAATTTTTAGTTAATTTTGAAAAGGGTGTGTCAATCTTAATCATTTGCTCAAAGAACCAACTTTTTGTTTCATTAATTCTTTATATTCCATTTTCTTTTGCTTGTTTCTATTTATTGTTTTAGTCCTGAGTTTCACTATTTTCTTGGAATTTTCTACTTTTGGTGTGATTTTCATATTTCTTCTAGAGGTTTCAGTTGTATTCTTTAGTTGGTACTATGAGAGTTCTACATTCTTTTTTTTTTTTTTTTTTAATGTAGGCAAGTAATGCTATGTACTTGCTTCTAACAACAATTTTCATTGTATCCCATGACTTTGGGGTATGTTGAATATTCATTTTCATTCAATTCTAGAAAGTATTTTCTCTTTTAATTTCTTTCGTGACCAAAAGAGCTATTTAGCTTATGTGAGTTTATAAGCATTATGGTGTTTACATAGATGCTGATATCCAGCTTTGATATGTGCTGGTGCAATGGGATTCAGAGTATTATTTTCATTTTGTTATATCTGTAAAGACTTGCTATCTGTCTGAGTAGTTTTGGAGAAAGTTTCATGAGGTACTGAGAGTAAAAGTTATATTTGTTTGTATTTAGGTGAAATGATCTGTAAATATCTCTTAGAATCATTTGCTTTATAATTTCAATTACTCTACTTTTCTGTTTCGTTTCCATCTGGGTGAGCGGCTTAGTTTTGTTTAGTAGGACTAGAGTATTAATGCCTTCCATTATCATTGCATGAGGATCAGCATGTAGCTGTAGAGGCATTTCTTTTATAAACTTAGGTTGTAGTTTGTTTGGGGCATAGATGTTAAGAATAGAAATGTCCTCTTGAAGGATTTTATCTTTCATGAGTATATAGTTGTTTGGTTTCTGACCCTGGTACCAGGTTCTCCCAGCACCCTTCAATCCATACCTAGGATACCCTGCCCCCAACTCTAAGTTTGCCAGCCCTGGGACTGGGCTGCCCTTTCCCAAGAGGCCCTTCCTTATATAATGTAGACATTTTTCTCTCTCGTTCTCTCTCTGTGCACACTCTATGTATTTCTCTCTCTTCCCTCTATCTTCTCTCTGTTCTCATGGAGACTTCCATGGCCTCCATCCTACCTTCTTACCTTGGAGCCAGTGAACTTGGCTGCCTGAAAGCAGCTTCCATATATGTGTGTGTGTGTGTGTGTGTGTGTGTGTGTGTGTGTGTGTGTTTTCAGTCTCCAGTGAGAAGCCAAATATAATCATGATGAGTTTGCCTTTATATATTATTTGGTCTTTTTCTCTTGCAGCTTTTAACATGATTATACTTTGATAGACATCACCATCTTTAAGTTAAAAAAATATTCTATTATTTAATTGAAAATATTTTCTGTGCCTTTGATTTGTTTCTTCTATTTCTATTATTCTTAGATGTAGTCCTTTCATAGTGTCCCAAATTTTATTGATGTTTTATAGTAAAAGCGTATTTTGTTGGTTGTTTGATTGCTTTTAGGTTTAACATTTTCTTCCACTGATTGCGTCTTCAATGCTGATATTTTTCTCTCCCATCTCTTTCATTTTGTTGGTGAAGCTTGCTTCTGTGGTTTCAACAAGTCCCTAGATTTTTCATTCTGACACTGGTCAAAATTAAGGTTTTTATTAATGATTCTACTTCTACTTTCAGGTCCTAAATGGTTTCATTAATTTTTTTCCAATATTTGAGTTTCATAGATTTAAGTCATTTATTTCTTTCCCTTTTAAAGACCTATGTCACTCTGTCATATTCATAAAATTAGTTTAAGGGTCTTTCCTTTGCTCTTCAGATAGCTTGGAATATTCAGAACCTGCTGTGATAGTGCTACTGGGCTCTAGTAGAGACATATTTTCTGACTTTTGCTGATTGTGTTTTTGTACTGGCATGTAGATATTTGGGATTCTGAAGACTGTAATTGATACCTAGTCTTTGTTTAGTGTTTTGTTTTGTTTTGTTTTTCTGTTCTTTTCTTTTTCCTTTTTCTTTCTTTTTCTTTCTTTTTTCTTTTTCTTTTTTTCTTTTTTTGGTATTTGTTTTCTGTTTTCTCTCTAGTTTTTAGGATAGCATGCTGATTATTTGTTGCTTGCAGAAAAATCTTTTCAAGTACTCATAGGTATGGCCACTGGTAGTTTTATGTAAAATGTGTTTCTGGGTATTGCAACCCAGACTTAGGAGACTTAGGAATGGAGGTGGGATGGGGTTTGCAAGAGGGAGAGAAGCTGTGTCTTCCACCAGGATTTCCTTAGTTAATCCCTGCTTGATGAGGGTGGAGAGTGGGGAGATAACACAGCAGGAGTTCTGCTAAGAGTTCTGGGAATGAGGGGTTGGTGTTAGAGAAATGGTGGGAGAGATGAATATGTAGTTAGCCTACTTGTTTCCCTGGTCAAAGTAATCTGTGGGTTCCCAAGGATTGCCTGCCAGGGTTTGGGCCTGGGATAAAATAATGAACTTTAGGGGGCATTAGAAAGGGAAGATCTATGGGATCAGATGATTATAGAGATCAACAGGACAGGGTGTGTATCAGGTGTTCCCTAACAGAGCTGGATGTGAATGAGTGATTTCATTTGCAGGAGCAGAAGAGGTGAAGTTTTGGAATCAGCCTACTTCTTTCCATTGCCAGACTGGCCCAAGTGTTCACAGGCAGTTCTATTATCCTTTTTTAAAATTCTCATGTGTATCCTTCATTTTTTCTAAAATCTATTCAAGTAGATTCATAAAAATACTTTGCTGTAGTATCTTTAGCATTTCATTATTAGCAGGGTTAAGTTATTTGTTATGTGCGTTTCAGCCATTTTTATCTTTAGAATTGTCCCTGTTCAGATTGTTTTCCTGTTCTCATTGGGTTATTTGCTCACATGATCTTCTTATGAATATAACATAACTTGAATTGTGATGTGATAGCAAGTACAATAATTATATACATAGTTTGGTACTTTTAACAATTTCTAAGGTTTATTGCTAGGCAGATGGCTCAGCATTTAAGTGCACTGGGTGTTCTTTCAGTGGACCTGAGTTCAATTTTCAGCACCCACATCGCCCCTCAAAACTATCTATAGCTGTAGTCCTATAGGCTCTGTATTAGTCAGGGTTCTCTAGAGTCACAGAATTTATGGGTAATCTCTATATAGTAAGGGAATTTGTTGATGACTTACAGTCTGTAGTCAAACTTCCTAACAATGGCCAGCAGCAGTTGTGTATGAAAGTTCAAGGATCTAGCAGTTGCTCAGTCCCACAAGGCACACAGGCAAAGAAGAGCAAATCTTCCTTCTTCCAATGTCCTTATGTAGGCCTCCAGCAGAAGGTGTGGCCCAGATTAAAGGTATGTATCACCATGCCTGGATCAGGGACTTGCTTTTTCCCAGGCTGACCTTGAACTCAAGATCTCCTTGCCTCAGTCTTCTGGCATTAAGAGCATGTACTACTTCGCCTGAGCCTAAGCTTCCCATGGCCACTATACCTCAAGATCTCCATGACAAGATCCAGGTCAGAAACTTGTGTCTTTCAGCCTCAAGGTCTGGATCACAGGTGAGCCTTCTAATTCCGGCTTGTAATTCACTCCAGATACAGTCAAGTTGACAATCAGTATCAGCCACTACAGACTCCAATGACCTTTTCAGATGTGCAGACAAGATACTTATACATATTAAATATTAAAAATAAAAGTTTCAAAGTTTAGTTTCTGTAGTCATAACACCAGGATAATTCCATTTAGTTTTGTTCTGCCTCTATTTTTTTTTTATAGGTTTTATAGTTTTTTTGGTATAAGCAACCTAATTAGCTTTATTCATAATTACTTTGTTTCTAACATAATCAGGATTATCTTAAATATTTGATAGCATATTTTGGCATATTGAACTATTATTTATGTTTAGATTTTAAAATATTACTATGTTGCTGGTAGATTTTGTGTTTAAATTATGTAAGATTGTGTTGTCAGCATTTTGCCCTTTTTCCAACATGGAGGCTTGTCTAACAGTGTTGGTCTGCAAATCAGAATCATGATAGTCAGCTTTGTACAAGAGCAGTTCTAAAGCCTGTAGCTATGGGATGGTAAAGATAAAGACCAAGGGATTTGGACAATTGGCTGCAGTTTGTTGGGAGTCTGTAACCATGGAGTCCTGCCTGATTTGCATATAGCGGTGCATGTTCCAGATGATAATTTCCTATCTTTCACCTAAGTAGATATTATATTTGTCTAAAATATGCAGCCCAGGGTTGGATGACAATGTCAGTGTAAATATATCCTCTCTACATTTGTCAAACTTTTTTGTCTTAACTATACTATACACATATATGCTATATCTCTTATCTGGGTTATTTAGCATTTGGGACAGTATTTTCATGTTACATTGTTACTTATCTTGTTCTTGTAGAAAAACAAGCTATTGAGATTCCTAGTCTCTTTCTGAAGTAACTCCCTTTTCTGCATAAAAACTATGTTTTGAATATTATTTTCTTAAACTTTGATGTGACTTTTTGTCAAAATGTATCTCTACTTTAGCATAAAATGTAATTGTTTAATGCCATAAACATATAGCTTCGAAAGAAGAAAAAGTACAACCAGAAAACATAACTAAAAACATCAGAAGAATACATGTAGATCCAGTATATTAATTTTTAAACAAAATGATTATTTATTATGACCATGTACATTGTACAAAGCAAGAATATTTTAAAATATTAATATATACAAATTCAAATGATCTTAAGTATATGTATAAATATATGTGAGTGATTATGCCAGTTGTGTAACAAGAAATTTATAAACTATGTACTAATGATGGGTAAAACTGTTTAATGACTTTGTATTCTGAGTCCTAACCTTGAAAAAATTTATCAAGGAAAAATATTAGTACCCAGTAGATGTCTTGTAGAGAAGGAAGCAAATCGTATATTCATTGAAGTTTTGTCAGGAAGCAGCAGAAAGATGGTAAAATATGTAAGTCATTTTTTGATGAACCTGATTAATTTAAAAAACTAATAATTTTCAGTTTAGCACCCACAAATCTGAGTATTAGCTATCTTATAAGAGGTAGACATGAATCAAGAAAATTCTTAGATATCGAAAGTCAAGGAATGAACAAAACTGAAAGAAATCAATAAAGAAACGAGACATATGAGAGCCAGGATCACCAGAGGATGCAAGTCCTATTTTATATACCTAACAACATGCCGAAAAGTACAAGAAAACAAGCACAGAATGGAATGCACAGAAACACAATGAATACATGATGATTTAATATTCACCTGTTGAGTTCCATACCTGCATTGTGAATGACGTATTCTGATAATACTAAATGCCCTTTTTCAGTGTCAATGGAATAACAATACATCATGTGTTTAATGATGAAAATATTGTGTCTTTGTGAAAGAAAAATGTAAACAGCTCTTTGTCATATGAATGTGACAAAATGACAGGCTACTAAGAAAAACAAAAAGCAAAATTATTAATTATTAATGTTCTTAGTAGAAATAAAACTCAGGAGAAATGTACACATATGCATGTGTGCATGCACACAGGGTGTGCTTATGTTACTGCTTTTTAAGTTTGTCTCACAAAGACAAAGGTGACATCTCAAAAGAGACACATAAGAAAAAAGAGATTTATTTATAAACCTTTACATAGAACATGTTGGTTTTTTTGTTTGAGAAATAAATATGTAGTAAGCATTCTCTCCTTTTATCTTGACAATATGGTTATCAAGTGTGTACGATTCACCTTCCTTTAAACAAACAAAATACAAGAAAGTCACTTTATCTGAAAATATATAAAATAAATATGTTTTTCAATCTCTATTTTACATTTAAATCTTTTGCTCTTTTTCACAGTGAGAGTATTCCGGTAGTGTGAATATCACTAGAGCAGTTCTGACATTTGGTTGATAAGAATTGCATTAAAATATATTTACAGAAGTACTGTGTAGCAAGTATATAGCTCTTCACAACCTTTATTATTTTGAAACACAGTTGCTTCATAAATAAAATTTACTGAAATGTCTGCCAAGAAAAGCAATTCTAAATAGGAGGTAAAATAAGTAAGGAATACTGTAAATAATTGGTTTCATAGAGCCAAGATAAAGCAAAGAATCAGAGATGACATAAAAATTCATGTCTTTCTAACCCATATTTATTTTGCATATAGTGTCATATGCAAATATCAGCCATTAATATCATCTTATTTGATAGCTATTGTTTATGTATTTTTGTAGGCATATAAAACATTGATGTTCCATAATTTTAACCCATAAGTTCACAAAAAATTACTCTAAGAGCATTTTCCCTCTCTGAGTTGTATTACATCTTAATTTTGAAAAGTGGTGAGACACACAGAAATCATTTACTATGATACTATGTTCTTTCATCTTTTGGCACTTCTGAAATATAATATTTCATGTTAACAAGGAATCAAGTTCTAGCTACTATGAAAGGGTAATATGACTTAAATCAAATGGCATCCATTGCACTACTATGCATTAATATTTTATAAGATCTGGCTTCAAGTTAAGCTGTAAGACTTTTAGAAGTTGAGTTGATAAATTTGTATTTTTGCAGGACTGGGGAATTAATCCCTCAGTCATACTTGTTAGTCAGTGCCTCCACAAACAGTGTTCTCTGCTCTCTGGTTGCTTTATTTTGATACAGAATGAAATGCCCATGATGTCTTTCAAATCACTATGCAGTCCATGCTTTCCATTCATCCCATGCTTTTGTGATTTTCTTGTCTCATCTTTTCAGGATACCACTAAGTCTAGTTTATAGTTTGAAATAACAATTAGCCATTTCTACTAATAAATAGGTTCATATTTCAACATTTGAATTATAGTATATTAATAGGAAAATTGGTCATGAAATGTTATGTTTAAATATGTCCAAGTAATTTAAGTTGCTTTTGCAATGAATGCTTGCGTTCATAAATACAGTGTATTCTACTTGTCAATACTGTGTTGTCCTTATGAAAAGTTTGAAGTTAAGTGGAAAAATAAATAGATTCTTTTTTAAAAAATATATTTTGAAGAAGGAATAATTTTCTATGTGTGTAAATATATTTTTGGTAATAGCAAATCTCAACATTTTCCATGTGAAATTAACAAAATTACAAACTCTGGGAGCAGAGCAAGGTATATGGAATGTAATCCTGTACTAATAATCTCCATAGATTCATCCATTGAAATACCATTTTACACAGCATTAAACTAACTTCATAATAGCTGAAGAAAAAGAAGACAGAATACTGTGTCAGCAAAATATGATAAAAGATAGATTTCAGAAGTCAGCAAAAGGATGAGTTAGCCTTTACTCTACTTTTGCAATTCCAGGAAGTTTGGAATTACTTGCTTGAAGAACTAAATCCAGATCATAGCCTTGTACTCAAATGTTCAGAAAATTTTGCCTTTCAGGTAGAAAACTGCAGGGTGAGCCACTGAGGTAGCCATGAGGCAATTGGTTTTTCTTTCTTGAGCTATGTTTAGAAGTGAAGCTTCTACTAACTGGGAGGCAGAAGATGAAGGCTGTAAGAAAACACCATCTCAGACCTCAGCATGTGCCAGCACTTGATTCATACTCAGAGAACACTGCATCAGTACCAACACCAAGCTCAGAGGAGAACTTCTAACTCCAACTTAACCCAACCTCTGTGAGGGAAGGACAGATAAGTTATAACCTGAGTTATTGCCAGCCTCTGGTTGAGCCTGGATTAAACCTCTATTGAAAGTTACACAGGTCTTGCAAATGTGAGATACAGACACATGTCATAACTTTACTTTACCCATGGTTATCTTTTTAAGGACCTGTTTAAAATGCATGAAAACCAAAAATGATAATGAAAGAAAGTACAATTTATACCACTGAATAATGAAAAAGTGAGACAGGAAGCAATTCTTAATGTCTATATACTTTAAAATCAGAGCATTCAAATATATAGAGTCATGTATAAAAGATCTAAGAAGAGATATAAGCTACAAAAAAAATCAATTTAAGCAAATCTAAAGTGTCATATTTCCAAAATGATGCATTATTTGGACACAAAATCAAAAGTGTGTTAAATCACACTTTGTACCCAATGTATCTAAGAAACACCTACAAAGTAATGAACAGCTGCAGGATACACATTATGTGCAAACGCACATGGAATGTTAGCTTATGTCATTTGCTAGTCCATGAAACAGGCCACCAAAAATTTAAGTATTAAAATTGCCATGTATTCTTTTCAACCAATGTGCAATAAAATAAATCAATGGCAAGAGGAAAAAACTGAACAACCCAGAAAGTCACACATATGCAAATCAAGAAATGTGCTCTTGAACTACCAAAGATTTGAGGAGGAGCATTTAAGTCTCTTCAAGAAAATGGAAATATTGCATTCTGAGCTCCTGGGATATAGTTGTTTAACCCCACACTCATCCCCTGTCAGCATAGCTGTAGCTATTTTGTTCCAAGCTTGCCAGCTATTTCATATTATTGGTACCTGCCAGTCGTTGACACAGAAAAATAACTTGACTCAGTCTAGGGTCACTTACCTTATTATGTTCGGTATGAGGTTTGTTAATCTTAAGAAGTTCCACTATGCTTTATGAGGGACCCATCAAATTAAAGGTCAATATGAGCTATTATGTCTAAAATGGCTTCACTCAGGGCCGACTATTGTAAAAAAAAGAAAAATATTTAAAAAGACACTGATGTGGGATTACTACCCGCCTTTGATCATTTATGTTCCAGGATGAAAGACACACACACACACACACACACACACACACACACACACACACACACAGCTTTATATCTTAATATGCCTTAAGCAGCGCAATAGCAGCTGTGTAACTGCCTACCCTCGATGCTGTAAGAATGCACTTTTCTTTTGATAACTCCTAGTTACTACTTACTAATATCTGTGTTCCATTTGGGGTACTCTTAACTCCAATTGGGCAGTCCTCTGGGCCATGTTCTCTTGACCTTTAGCCCATGGCAGCTCTCCTTCTCCCTCCTGCATGTTCTTCTCTATCCCATGTGGCTTCTTTCTCTCTCTCTTCTCCTGGTCCCAAGCCCAGGAAACCTAAACCCCACCTATGTCTCTTCTCACTTATTGGCTGCTATCATCTTTATTTAGCAATCAGCATTAACTGGGATAGGGTCCCTCAATGTCTTATGGTGAACTCTTTCACCTTTGGGGGACCCAATTAGCATTATAATATAAGCAGAATTAGGCTAACCATCAGGCAGTCCTTCCAGTACCCGCATATGAGCACATTGTGGTTTTTGCTGGTTTAGCCATTATAACCTAACAGAGAAAGATGTTCAGGATTATAGCCTCAGCCAGTGAATTCTGAACTACAGCCCAAATCAATTATCCTTAGGGTGTGCAGTAAATAAACCATCCCTGTTTGACTGAGGTGGTGTTTGAGTGGTCTATGGGGCACCTTCTGAATCCCAATAATAGCAAAGTCTGAAATATTCTTGGTGTTTGATTGGAAATGGCACTTTTGCTTCCTCAGATGATGAGATGAAAGCTGTATCCAAGATGTACAAATACATGGCTTATGCTGGGCCCAGAGAATCACTATTCCTAGGCCAAGGCCTGGAAACTTCTAGACTCTGTACCATCTAATCATCCAAGGTGATGATTCTGTCTGGATTCTGAGTGAATTGTTCTGCTTGGTATAAAATTAACTTTGGCAATACATTGTGATGTTTTGGCTTCCTCCCATTCTCTGGCTTGTTCTGTCATCACCTGTCTCTAGCTTGTTCTCTCTGCAACCTGTCTCTGTAAAACTGCGCTAATTAAAACTAAGATATCAGACAACACCTTCTCTCTCTTTTGCTGCTCTTAAGTAGCCTCCCTTTCCTCTATTGTTCTTGAGTGAGTTGGACACATTCTATCTCTGACTCATTCTGTCAAATCATTCTCTGATTCATCACTTTGTCTGTACCTCAATTAAATGTCACTTTCAAGCATGGCTACTTCCTTTTACATTATAATTTTACCTTCATTTTTAGAATTAAAGTTGCATACTAATGATGTGTCTGTATGCCAGCCAGGTCATACTGTAATCCATGTCGAGTATGCATTTCATCTAGATTATGTAGAAGATCTTAAGATATAATCTCTTGCTAGAGTTGCCATATTACTAGATTAAAATTCTTCTATGTTTGTTGCCTAAATTAACAAAGCAGAAAGACCAGGATCAAACCACATTTTATTGTCAAGGAGGCAGACCAAACCAAGAGTGGCAGAAAACAAAACAAAACAAAAAAAAAGATGTGAGCAGAAATAAATGAAATGAATATAAAATACAAAGAAGTTTATGCAATAAAAAGTTATTTTTCAAAATGATAAGCATTCTACCTACTGACAGATAGACTAAGATTAGA
Organism: Uromys caudimaculatus; assembly: GCA_028551405.1. Taxonomy (NCBI): domain Eukaryota; kingdom Metazoa; phylum Chordata; class Mammalia; order Rodentia; family Muridae; genus Uromys; species Uromys caudimaculatus. Next base: position 3,305,310 of record CM052720.1, on the reverse strand, counting down.
AAAAAAGAGTAAAGAATGCCTTCTGGTTTATTCCTGTGGCCTTGGCCATGTGGCTCCATACCCAAATAGTGCAGGAAAAGAGCTAGCCTCCCAGGAGTGTGGACAAGCCTCTGAGTGGGAGTAAGGCCAGCACCTCTGCTCAGAGCAACCTACCTGGAACCCTCAGGACACAGAGACCTACAAGCAGCCTGGGACAGGAGCCTCCCAGTTTCCTTCCGCAGCTGGGGACCCCAGTCTGTGCCACAGGGCTCCATCGCCAAATATTGCCAGGAGAAAGCTAGCCTCCCAGGAGTGTGGACAATCCTATGAGTAGAGGTAAGACAAGCTCCACTGCTCAGTGGGACCCACCTGGAACCCCCAGGACACAGGGACTGAGGAGCAGACTGGGGAAGGAAACTTCCAGTTTCCATCTGTGGCCAGGGACCTCAGTCTGTGCCACACAGCTCCATATCCAAATAGCACAGGGAAAGAGCTAGTCTCCCAGGAGTGTGGGCAAGCCTGTGATCGGGGGTAAGGCCAGCACCTCTGCTCAGAGGGACCCGCCTAGCTTAGAACCATCAGGAAATAGGGACTGAGGAGTGGCCTTCTAGTTTCCTTCTGCGTCAGGGAGCTGATCCCTTGACACAGGGTTCCATACTCATATAATGCCAGGAGAGAGCTGGTCTGCCAGGAGTGCCAACACACCTTCCAGCACAGGAAGACCACCACTTCTGTTCAAAATCCTTGATCAAGAAGGAACCTCTCAGAGCCATCAGGACACAGGAATCAAGGAACAGTTGAGGACAGGACCCTTCTGGTTTCTGTCTGCACCCCAGAGCTGACCCTGTACAATGGCTATGCAAACCCAAATTCCTCTCTGAGAGAGCTGGTCTCCAAGGAGTACTGACACAAAGGCATGCAGGAGAGATAAGCCACAGTCAGAGAGAACAACACCAGCTAACACCAGAGATAACCAGATGGCAAAAGGCAAGGGCAAGAATATAAAGAACAGAAACCAAGGCAACTTGGCATCATCAAAACCCAGTTCTCCCACCACAGCGAGCCCAGGATTCCCCAACACACCAGAAAAGCAAGACTCAGATTTAAAATCATTTCTCATGATGGTAATAGAAGACTTTAAGAAGGAAATAAATAACTCCTTTAAAGAAATACAGGAGAACAAAGGTAAATATCTAGAAGCCCTTAAAGAGGAAATACAGGAAAAGATAATCAAACAGGTGAAGGACATGAACAAAACCATCTAGGATCTAAAAATGAAAATTGAAACAATAAAGAAATCACAAAGGGATAGCAAAAACTATTCTCGCGGTTTCCATCTGTGAGTGGAGACCTCTGCCTGGGCCACCAGGGGTCTGTAGCCAACAAGTGCCAGGAGAAAGCTACCCTCCCAGGAGCATGGAAAAGCTGTGAGTGGAGTTAAGAAGAACAACACTGCTCACTGGGACCTGCCTAGAAATGGCGGGATACAGGGACTGAAGAAAACTCTGGGAGAGGAAACCTCTGAACCTTCCAGTTTCCATGTGTGGGTGGAGACCTCTTCCTGGGCCACCAGGGGTCCATAGCCAATGAGCACCAGGAGAAAGCTACCCTCCCAGGAGCATGGAAAAACCTTGAGTGGGGTTAAGGGGAGCAAAACTGCTCACCGGGACCCACCCGGAACCCTCGGGACACAGGGACTGAGGTAAAGTTGGGGACAGGAACTTTCTGGTTTCCATCTGTGCCTGGGGACCTCAGCCTGGGCCCCAGGGCCCAAGAAGAGAGCTGGTACCCCAGAAGTGTTGACAAACCTTTGAGCACAGGCAAAACCAACACTTCTGTTCAAACTCATTGGATCAAGAGGGACCCTTGCAGAGCCATCAGGACATAGGAACCAAGGGACCACTGTGGACAAGATCCCTCTGGTTTCTGTCTGCAACCCAGAGCTGACCCAGTGCCACAGCTCTCCAAACCCAAATACCTCTTAGAGAGAGCTGGTCTTCAAGGAGTATTGACACAGAGGCCTGTAAGAGGGGCAAGCCACAGAGAGACATAGTAAGACCAGCTAACATCAGAGTTAACAAGATGGCAAAAGGCAAGGGTAAGAACACAAGGAACAGAAACCATGGCTACATGACATCATCAGAACACAGCTCTCCTAACACAGCAAGCCCTGGATACCCCAAAACACCAGAAAAGCAAGACTCAGATTTAAAATCATTTCTCCTGTTGATGCTAAAAGACTTTAAGAAAGAAATGAATAACACCCTTAAAGAAATACAAGAGAACAGAAATAAACAATAGAAGCCTTTAAAGAGGAAACACAAAAATCCATTACATAATTACAGGAAAACACAATCAAACAGGCAGAATTACAAGAAAACACAATCAAACAGACAAAGGAAATGCACAAAACTATCCAGGAGCTAGAAATAGAAATAGAAACAAAAAAGAAATCACAAAGGGAGACAACCCTGGAATTAGAAAACCTAGGAAAGAGATCAGGAGTCATTGATGTAAGCATCACCAACAGAATACAAGAGATAGAAGAGAGAATCTCAGGAGCAGAAGATACCATAGATAACATCGATACAACAGTAAAAGAATATGCAAAATGCAAAAAGTTTCTAATTCAAAACATCCATGAAATCCAGGACACAATGAGAAGACAAAACCTAAGGATAATAGGTAAAGAAGAGAGTGAAGATTCTCTACATAAAAGAACCAGTAAATATCTCCAACAAAATTATAGAAGAAAACTTCCCTAACCTAAAGAAAGAGATGAATATAAATATACAAGAAGCTTACAGAACTCCAAACAGATTGAACCAGAAAAGAAATTTGTCCCGTCACATTATAGTGAAAACACCAAATACACAAAACAAGGAAAGAATATTAAAAGTAGTAAGGGAAAAAGGTCATGTAACATATAAAAACAGACCTATCAGAATTACACCTGACTTCTCACCAGGGACTATGAAAGCTAGAAGATCCTAGGCAGAACGCATACAGACCCTAAGAGAACAAAACTGACAACCCAGGCTGCTATACCCAGCAAAACTCTCAATTACTATAGATGGTGAAACCAAAATATTCCATGACAAAACCAAATTTACACAATATGTTTCCACAAACCCTGCCCTACAAAGGATAATGGATGGTAAACCTCAACTCAAAGAGGGGAACTACCCCCTTTAAAAAGCAAGAAAGTAATCTTTCAACAAACTCAAAAGAAGATAGCCACATAAAAGTAAAAATAACATCGAAAATAAAAGGAACCAACAATCACTATTCCTTAATATCTCTTAACATCAATGGACTCAATTCCCCAATAAAAAGACATAGACTGACAGACTGGATCCATAAAGAGGACCCAGCATTTTACTGCATTCAAGAGACACATCTCCGTGATAACGACAAACACTACCTCAGAGTAAAGGGCTGGAAAACAAGTTTCCAGGCAAATGATCCCAAGAAACAGGCTGGAGTAGCCAATCTAATATCGGATAAAATCGACTTTCATGCAAAAGTCATCAAAAAACATAAGGAAGGACACTTCATACTCATCAAAAGGAAAAATCTACCAAGAAGAACTCTCAATTCTGAACATCTATGCTCCAAATGCAAGGGCACCCACATTCATAAAAGAAAATTTAATGAAGCTCAAAGCACACATTGCACCTCACACAATAATAGTAGGAGACTTCAACACCCC
>CM052720.1:3179707-3301519 GCA_028551405.1 Uromys caudimaculatus | reverse complement strand
GGTCAAGGAAGAAATAAAGAAATAAATTAAGGACTTCCTAGAATTTAATGAAAATGAAAATACAACATGCCCAAACTTATGGGAAACAATGAAAGCAATGTTAAGAGGAAAACTCATAGCTTTGAGGGCCTCCAAAAAGAAACTGGAGAGAGCATACACTAGCAGCTTAACAGCATACCTGAATCCTCTAGAACAAAAAGAAGCTAATGCACCCAAGAGGAGTAGAAGGCAGGAAATAATCAAACTCAGGGCTGAAATCAACCATGTAGAAACAAAAAGAACTATACAAAGAATCAACAAAACCAGAAGTTAGTTCTTTGAGAAAATCAACAAGATAGATAAACCCTTAGCCAAACTAACCAGTGAGCACAGAGACAGGATCCAAATTAACAAAATTAGAAATGAAAAGGGAGACATAACAACAGATTCTGAGGAAATTCAAAAAATCATCAGATCCTACTACAAAAGCCTATACTCAACAAATCTGCAACATCTGGATGAAATGGACAATTTTCTAGACAGATTCCAAATACCAAAGTTAAACCAGGATCAGATAAATCATCTAAACAGTCCCATAATGCCTAAAGAAATCAAAGCAGTCATTAAAAGTCTCCCAACCAAAAAAAGGCCAGGCCCAGATGGGTTCACTGCAGAATTCTATCAGACCTTCAAAGAAGACCTAATACCAATAGTCTTCAATCTATTCCACAAAATAGAAACAGAAGGAACACTACCCAATTCCTTCCATGAAGCCACAGTTACACTGATACCAAAACCTCACAAAGACCCGACAAATAAAGAAAAATTCAAACCAATTTCCCTCATGAATATCGATGCAAAAAATACTCAATAAAATTCTTGTAAACCAAATCCAAGAACACATCAAAATGATCATTCATCATGATCAAGTAGGCTTCATCCCAGGGATGCAGGGATGGTTCAATACCCGGAAATCCATCAATGTAATCCACTACATAAACAAACTCAAAGAAAAAAAACATATGGTCATTTTATTAGATGGTGAAAAAACATTTGACAAAATTCAACATCCCTTCATGATAAAAGTCCTGGAAAGATCAGGAATTCAAGGCCCATACCTAAATATAGTAAAAGCAATATACAGTAAAGCAGTAGCCAACATCAAAATAAATGGAGAGAAATTCGAAGCAATTCCACTAAAATCAGGGACTAGACAAGGCTGCCCTCTCTTTCCCTATCTATTCAATATAGTAATTGAATTTCTAGCTAGAGCAATTAGACAATAAAAGGAGGTCAAAGGGATACAAATTGGAAAGGAAGAAATCAAAATATCACTCTTTGCAGATGATATGATCGTATACTTAAGTGACCCGAAAACCTCCACCAGAACTGCTGCAGCTGATAAACAAATTCAGCAAAGTTGATGAATGTAAAATTAACTCAAACAAATGAGTAGCCTTTCTATACTTGAAGGATAAACAGGCTGAGAAAGAAATTAAGGAAATGCCACCCTTCACAATTGTCACAAACAGTATAAAGTATCTTGGTGTGACTCTAACCAAGCAAGTGAAAGATCTGTATGACAAGAACTTCAGGTCTCTGAAGAAAGAAATTGAAGAAGACCTCAGAAGATGGAAAGATCTCCAGTGCTCATGGATTGGCAGGATTAATATAGTAAAAATGGCCATCCTGCCAAAAGCAATCTACAGATTCAATGCAATCCTCTTCAAAATTCCAACTCAATTCATCATAGACTTAGAAAGAGCAATTCTCAAATTTATTTGGAACAACAAAAAACCCAGGATAGCAAAAGCTATTCTCAACAACAAAAGAACTTCTGGGGAAATCAGTATTCCTGACATCAAGCTGTACTACAGAGCAGTAGTGAAAAAAAAACTGTATGGTATTGGTACAGTGACAGGCAGGTAGATCAATGTAATAGAATTGAAGATTCAGAAATGAACCAATACACCTACAGTCACTTGATTTTCGACAAAGGAGCTAAAACCACCCAGTGGAAAAAAAGACAGCATTTTCAACAAATGGTGCAGGTTCAACTGGCAGTCTACATGCAGAAGAATGCAAATTGATCCATTCCTATTTCCCTGTACAAAGCTCAAGTCCAGGTGGATCAAGGACCTCCATGTAAAACCAGATACATTGAATCTAATAGAAGAGAAAGTGGGGAATAGCCTCGTACACATGTGTACAGGGGGAAAGTTCCTGAACAGAAAACCAATGGCTTATGCTCTAACATCAAGAACTGACAAATGGGACCTCATGAAATTGCAAAGCTTCTGTAAGGCAAAGGACACTGTCAATAGGACAAAACGGCAACCAACAGATTGGGAAAAGATCTTTACCAATCCTAAGTCCGATAGAGGGCTAATATGCAACATATACAAAGAACTGAAGAAGTTAGACTGCAGAAAACCAAATAACCCCATTAAAAATGGGGAACAGAGAATTCCCAACTGAGGAAATTCGCAGGGCTGAGAAGCACCTAAAGAAATGCTCAACATCCTTAGTCATCAGGGAAATGCAAATCAAAACAAGTCTGAGATTCCACCTCACAACAGTCAGAATGGCTAAGATCAAGACCTCAGGTGACAGCAGATGCTGGCGAGGATGTGGAGAAAAAGGAACACTCCTCCACTGTTGGTAGGAGTGCAAGCTGGAACAACCACTCTGGAAATCAGTTTGGTGGGCCCTCAGAAAAATGGGCATATTACTACCTGAGGACCCAGGTATACCACTCCTGGGCATATACCCAGAAGATACTCCAACATGAAATAAAGACACATGCTCCACTATGTTCATAGCAGCCATATTTATAATAGCCAGAAGCTGGAAACAACCCAGATGTCCCTCATCAGAAGAATGGATACAGAAAATGTGGTACATCTACACAATGGAGTACTACTCAGCTATTAAAAGCAATGACTTAATGAAATTTGCAGGCAAATGGATGGAATTGAAAATATCATCCTGAGTGAGGTAACTCAGTCACAAATGAATGAACATGGTATATACTCACTGATAAGTGGATATTATCCCAAAAGTTCAGAATAGCCTAGTTTTACTTTACAGTAACTGCTGGACTGAGAGTGAGGTCCCAGATGGAGGAATTGGAGAAGGGACTGAAGGAGCTGAGGGAGTCTGCAGCCCCATGGAGGGAGCAACAGTGTCAATTTGCCTGACCTCCTCTCCACCCCCCCCAAGTCCTACTGGAGGCTGGACCACCAACCAAAGAATACACATGGAGGGACCCATGGTTCGGTCTACATATGTGGCAGAGGAGGGCCTTGTTGGCCATCAGGGGGAGGAGAGGCCCCAGTAAAGGGGAATGTCAAGGTGGGAATATGGGAGTGGGTGGGCAGGTGGGTGGGAGGTGGAATTCCCTCATAGAGGTGGAGGGGGGGATAGGGGGTTTCCAAAGAGGAGACCTAGAAAGTGGGAAACATTGGAAATGTAAATAAAGTATCAAAAAAAGAGAGATTATTAAAATTCTAAATAAAATAATATTTACTAAAAAAAAAAAAAATATTCTTAGCAACAAAAGAACTTTTGGGGGAATCAGCATCCCTGACCTCAAGCTGTACTACAGAGCAGTAGTGATAAAAACTGCATTGTATTGGTACAGTGATAGTCAGGTAGATCAAGGGAATAGAATTGAAGACCCATAAATGAGCCCACACACCTATGGTCACTTGATCTTTGACAACGGAACTAAAATCATTCAGTGGAAAAAAGACAGCATTTTCAACAAATGGTGCTGGTTCAAGTGGAGGTCAACATGTAGAAGAATGAATTGATCCATTCCTATCTCCCTGTACAAAGCTGAAGTTCAAGTAGATCAATTACCCCCAGATAAAACCAGACACACTGAATATAATAGAAGAGAAAGTGGGGAAAAGTCTCGAACACATGGGCACAGGGGATAAAGTTCCTGAACAGAACACCAATGGCTTATGCTCTAAGATCAAGAATCAACAAATGGGGACCTCATAAAATTGCAAAGCGTCTGTAAGGCAAAGGACACTTTCAATTGGACAAAACAGCCACCAACAGATTGGAAAAAGATCTTTACCAATCCTACATCTGATAGAGGGCTAATATCCAATATATACAAAGAACTCAAGAAGTTAGACTCCAGAGAACAAATAACCCTATCAAAACATGGGGAACAGAGCTAAACAGAGAATTCACAATTGAGGAAACTCGAAGGGCTGAGAAGCACCTAAGGAAATGTTCAGCATCCTTAGTCATCAGGGAAATGCAATCAAAACAAACCTGAGATTCCGCCTCACACTAGTCAAAATGGCTAAGATCAAAAACTCAGGTGACAGCAGATGTTGGCGAGGATGTGGAGAAAGAGGAATTCTCCTTCATTGCTGCTGGGATTGAAAACTGCTACAACCAGTCTGGAAATCAGTTTGGCAGACCCTCAGAAAATTGGACATAATACTAACTGAAGACCCAGCTATACCACTCCTGGGCATATACCCAGAAGATGGTCCAACATGTAATAAGGACATATGCTCCACTGTGTTCGTAGCAGCCATATTTATATCAGCCAGATGCTAGAAGCAACCCAGATGTCCCTTAACAGAGGAATGGATACAGAAAATGTGGTACATTCCCACAATGGAATACTACTCAGCTATTAAAACTTCATGAAATTCGCAAGCAAATGGGTGGAATTTGAAAGTATGATCCTGAGTGAGTTAACTCAGTCACAAAAGAATAAACACGGTATGTACTCACTGATAAGCGGATATTAACCCAAAAGTTTGGAATAACCAAGATTCAATTCAGAGCAACTGTTGGACTGAGCGTGGGGTACCAGATGGAGGAGTTGGAGAAGGGACTGAAGGAGCTGAGGAATTTTGCAGGCCCATGGAGGGAGCAACAGTGTCAACTGGTCAGGTCCCCTCGTGCTCCCAGAAATTGGACCACCAACCAAATAATACACATGGAGGGACCCATGGTTCGGACCACATATGTGGCAGACTAGGGCCTTGTTGGCCATCAATGGGAGGAGAGGCTCTTGTGACTAAGAGTGTTAGATGCCCCAGTATAGGGGAATGCCAGGGAGGGAATACTGGAGTGGGTGGGTGGGTGAGGGAATACCTTCATAGAGGCAGGGGGAAGGGATTGGATAAGGGGTTTCCAAAGAGGAGGCCTGGAATGGGGAAAACATTTGAAATGTAAGTAAAGTATCAAAAATAATAAAAATAAATAAAAAGAGTAAAGAAGATCCAAATAAACAGAATTGGAAATGAATTCAGACCAATGCAACAGAAATGAAAGGAGACATGGGAGATTGTTATGAACTGCTGCACATCACAAAATGTGATAATCTAGAAAATATGGACAAATTTGTGCATACAAATAATTTGAAAAAATGAATCAGATCAATATAAAAGAGGAAAAATGTAAATTGGCTAAATAAGTAGAGAGACTCTCAGTAATGCAAGATCTAGTATTAGTTTGATATGGAGCTGAATTATGCAATTGATTTAAAGATATTTTACCAATTTTTAATTATTCAAAAGCCTTGAAAATTTGAATTATTCTGAATTCCTTCTATGAAGCCAGGAAGATCTCGGTACAAATTCAAAGTATCAAACAACAAAAGAGAAAGGTAAAACCAATGTCCTTAATGAACACTGTTCCAGAACTTGTCAATGGAATCTGAACAAACAAAATCCAACAGCATAATAAGTGTTTTTCCCATATTTATTAAAAGTAATTTGATATAATTCTATTAATTTAATTAAGTCAGTCATGAATTTGTTAGTACTAGGTTTTATAGAGCCATAAATCCCTAAGGACAGAAAACATGAACATAGAAGTAATAGCCTCAGGAACAAATTGGCTAATAGAAAAGAGGAGAGTGGATAGAGTGTGGGATGGGTACACTTAAAGTGGATCATATAATGCACTTCTGGCTGAAAGTGAGCCTCTGATGCAAGCCAGTTAGCAGGATTCCTCGTGGCTTCTATTTCAGTTCTGGCCTCTAGGTGCCTGCTTTGAATTCCTGTCCTCACGTCCTTTCATGTTAGTCTATAAGTTGTAAGATGAAATAAATCCCCTTTCTCTCTAAGTGGCTATTGTTCATGGTGACAGCAACAGACAGTAAAGTAGAAGATCAATGTTGTATTTTTATTATTAATGTTTAAGATAACTTAAAATATAAAAGAGATGGAGTAGAAATTTTGAGATGGTTATTCAACGTTTTGATGCATTCTGGGTGGGGCGGGCGAGATTGCTTATTAGTTAGAACAGTTGATGCTCTTAATAGGAACCAGTAGTTGCTTTACAGTACCTATATGGTATGGTGACTTATAAACACTCCAAACTACCATTCCAGGGAATCTGATGCCCTCTTCTAGTCTTCTGCACTGCCCTGCACAGCTGTCCACAAAGACCTTACAGCAGACAAAATACCCTTACAGATAAAATAAACCCAAAAGTAAAATAATAAAAATTAACTATGCAATTCTTTTTATTAATCTACTAGCTGGATAAAATGTCTATGAAATGGTTTTTCTGCCTTATACATATAGAGAAATTGAATTCTAGAGAGACTAAAAGGATATTGAAGGATGTATAACATGGAATTTTAATAAATTGATATTTGGAATTAATAAAAGCTAGTTTACAAACTATATATTGGAATTAATAAAAGCTAGTTTACAAATAGTTAAACAAACTATATTTGTGATTTTAAACAGTTTAGTTAGGCTTTCTTAACATCAAACTCATTATCTATAAAGTGTACAATATCTTTTGATAACCTGCTATAAGATGCAGTGCTCGCCAGTAGGTAGTGACACACGCCTTTACTCTCAGAATTCAGGAGACAGAAGCAGGTGAATCTCTATGAGTTTGAGGCCAGCTTGGTGTATAGAGAGTTTCTAGCCAGGCACCAAGGCCTACAAGAAGAAACCCTATATCAAAAACAACAACAACAAGATGGGCAGCTTTAATAGACATGTGATATGTAGTAGACACGTGTAGGTGATGTGACACATTCATGCAACTCCTGAATGCACAGGTGACTCACGGACTCAAATTCCTAATGCACTTGTTTCACAAAATACTTTTGACAATATCTGTTTCTCAAACTGATGTTCCTTTCATAATAGATGTTATTATGAACATATATAAACATGCTTGGATTTATCAAATACAAAGCTAGTCACAAAATAATTAATGGTGAGATGCCTGGTATCAGGCCTTACTGTGGGTATCATGAGCTTATCCTTAACATATTTGTATATGTTCTGTTATTTCATATCAGGTATCTTAATCTGCCCATTAATGTTCGGCTGAAGCACTTACACCGATACAAGCACTGAGTGATCAATACACATGTTGATACTTAATGCAATCCTCTCCTGGAAAAGCACTAAGAAGTATTAAAAGAGAATCTGTTTTCCCAGCTTTGCAGCTTGCCCTACCAGTCCTGAAATGCCAAATTTTAGTCATAGCTCACGGTGACAGGGATAACTTTTTAAAAAGACACAAAACTCCTTTCTATGGAAAGTAGATTTATTATAATTTCAATAAATTAATTTTTCTGAATTTTCTAGAATGAGTTCTCCTTTTCTGTATTTTCTTATATTCATATTACAATTCAGGAACAATTTTGCTGTCACATTCACTGTCATACAAAAAATAAAAATTGCTCCTACTTTCTTAAAACACAGAAATTCTTAGTGACAGATTCTTCTGGGAATTACCCTGGAAGTGAGTTACCTGACACTCTTCTGTACATTTGATTAGGCTACTAAGTGCTGCTAAATTTTTCTATGTTCTTCTTGCAAAGTTTTGAAAGATTCTCTTTTAAATATTCTATGTTTCCCAGATATACCAGGCCAAATAAATGCCAATAATGTTAATGTAGTAACCTCTTAATTTACCAAATATTTATAGAGAAAAACCTATGAAGTTAGATGTCATAAAATGTAATGCTTTTAAACACTTAAATGATTTTCCCTGAAGCCTGCAATACCATTTTGTGAAATGGTGTTTCTTTCACATTTGTCAGCTATTAGAGTGCAGGACTTCTTAGTTTATTAGTAATACAAATGTTATGACTGAATTAGAGAAGCTTCTCTAATCACTGAAAGGTCTTTGAAAGCTCCAAAGTAATTATACCTTATAATTATCAGAAAGTAAAGTTCTCCAATCATTTCCACAGTCAAGCATTTACTGGTTCTCAGCCTGCAGCTATGTGTGGATAAGATTAGCTTCTAATTATAGGAATGGAAAATAATTAAGATGAAATAAAATTTTCATTTTAACTTGCATATGCTATTTGAAATAAGGAAGTTTTCTGGGTTTTTTTGAAATGTTTTGAAAGTCTTGAAGATCAAATTGTTATTGTAATTTAAGAACCAATGGTAAGAGAGATGAACAGCTTTCTTTCATTTATTTTGCAAAATAAGTAAATATGCAGAATAGTATACTGTAATGAGTGGTTGAGTTTTATTACACTAATTTATTGAGTTCATTGAATTAGGAAAGTGCATAGACTGTCAAATAAACAAATGCTAGTTTTAATAAATAGTTTTTTAAATGAAGGCTGACTTATATAATATTTTTTGTTTTGAATTATCCACTTGTACATTCTAATATCAGGAAAGCAATAATCCACACAAAGATTTGCAAAAATACCTTTAATGGAATACAAGCTGTACTAATAACATTTAATATTATATTTCTTAAAAATATGTGTATATTTGAAGACACCATCACAACTATCAAGCTTTGATTTACAATGTATCCTACCTGCAAGATATACTATCACGATGGTAGCACAGAAGCTGTTGGAGTACCCAAGGTATGATCTGACTACAGGCTTCTCCCCTGAGACAGAACCTATACCTGACTCTACTTGGATGATAAAGAAACAGAGACCAGATAACCCAGACACCTCAGGTACAACCAAACACAACCGGTCGAAAAATAAAAACATTTCAATAAAATGACTCCTAAAGATAATCTGCTGTACTCAGAAATCACTGGCTTATCCAATTATCATCAGAGAACCTTCCTCCTGCAGCAGAAGGGAACAGATGTAGAAATCCACAGTCCTTTGAAGACACAGCTCTAAATGTGATGGCTCCATCAAATCCCACCCTCAGAGCTATGGGAACCTAACAGAAGAGGGGGCAAAAAGACTGTAAGAGGTTGAGGAAATATAGATTATTAAAAGAATGAGGCCTACTGAATCAGTCAACCAAGGATCATACAAACTCACAGAGTCTGAAGGAGCAAGTGCAGGGCATACACCTACAGTGTCTACACCAGAGCCTCGGTGTATTTATTATAACTTGAAGCTTAGTATACTTATCGGACGCCCGAGTGAGAGAACAAGTAGCCCTCTGATTCTGATGCATGCTCTTGGATACTTTTTCTTCTGTTAGGTTATCTTGTTCAGCCTCAATGTGACAATTTTTACTTTATATGATTCTATTTTGTTTTTTTAATGTTTGGTTGGTATCTCTTAGGAACTTACTCTTTTCTAATAAGAGACAGAAATTGGCTGGATCTAATAGAGATAAGAGGTGAAGATGAACTGGGAAGAGTAGAGGGAGGGTTAACTGTAATCAGTATATTTTGCATAAAAATCTGTTAATAAAAATAAATAAAAGATAAATGTTCTATTAAAAAAGCAAAATAGTTGGCTACAGAAACTTATATTTATTAATGGGACAATCTGTCATAGTGGAACAATCTGCCACATCTTTACTATGTGTCTTAAGTCTTGTGGTTTTGTTGTTATACAATACAGAATTTCATGTTTGTTTGTTCAGAAAGCTAGGATTTTCTTGGGAACATTTTAGATCAGTCATGTGGTTTTTGGTTAAGCAAGCGTAATTCAGTTTTTTAAAGTTCTTACCCATTCAGGGTAAAGCATATTCAAATTTTCATTTGTGTTCTTCAGAACAGTATTTGTCAATCAAAATAGGTATTTTTATTTACCTCTGTCCATAAAAGTGAATCTTATTTTTTTTAACATGCCTTTTTTTAAGAATCAAGTACACAAACAAAACCACAAACCCGACAATATACTGAAATCAATCCTGAGGTCAGATGCAGGCAGGGATTTTGTACCTTAATGCACAGGAGAAGAAAGAAGGAACAAGAAAAAAATCAGTAGATATTGGCACAGGCAGTTAGGTTGGACAGGGCTAGTCAATGCTGCTGAGGAAGCCATAAGGAAGCTATGCAGAAGATTGCTCAGCGTGAACTTTCTCTCATCTACTTCTGTTATACGAGATGCATCATTACCCTCAAGCCGGGACATCTTGTCAGAGATAGCTGTGCTGTATATTTTATATTTTATAATAAATATACAATATATATCTATATTTTATAATAGATGTAAACGCCTAGAGTGAAGTGGATATAGGGATTGTCAACTGAGAGGACTGAAAAGAGCAGAGCAATTTCAAATATGATTGCTGCCAGGGCCTTGTCAACTTTTTCGCTTTCATCCATCTTAGACTTTTGTTTCCACAATGGGCTAGTCTGTGTTATTCGTCAGGTGTTTTGGGGCGACAGTGTAGTCTGTAGCAAAGTGCCTGGCTCTTCATGATCTACCCTGTGTTCACTGCCTAGCTTCAGGTACTTATCAAAATTCAGGCAGGCAAAGACACAGCCAACTAGGGTTAGAGATATTCAAGTTCCCAATCTTCTTATCCATGTTTTTGTCATGACCTGCCATGGTTTCTAGAACTCTGCCCTGGGCTTCTCCATTTTCTTGTCCTCTTCATTGTTGAGTGTAATTATAAAATGCACACTTCACCTTCTTGGAACCATGCTCTAAGCTCGGCTCTGAGAACAAGCCTCCGCTGACTCTGTTTCTATCTCACCCATTCCTCTTGCCCAATGCCTGTAACTGTCATCTGGCCCTGGTTCCCCTGTGGCCGGCTTGCTAAGCCTCCCAAACCCGTCCTTCCAGTGAATGCCTAGAGCTACCACTCCAGTTCCACAGGCCACACACACCCGTGGCTGGATTGCAGACTGCCAACAACTGCCTAAATTGTAGCAAGGAAAACACTAGACAACCTTAATATTTAATACCAGCTAGATCTGTATCGGTAAATCTCCAACCCCAATATGCCCTGCAGAGAACACACAACTCATAATATTTATAAGCTGCACGCCTGGATTGGGCAGATACACTACTACACTACTCTATTTCCTGGCTATGAGATCCTCCAGACCTCATGGTTCTGCTCCATCTTCCACCACCTCTTCCTCCTCCTCCATTTTCCTTTCTGTCCCTCTGTCTTGTTGACTCCCCCTTTCCTTCCTCTCTCTCCATCTCTAAAACTTCCAGCCCCACTTTCCCTTCTACTGACCAATCACAGGCTCTAGCCTTTATTTGACCAGTTGAAATGGGGAGCATGTTCACATGGAATCTCCTGAGTAGTGATCCATCTGGGGCAGGTTTAGCATCAAAATAGAAAAAACATCAAGGCAATCCACAACACCTCACCTTTTGAGAGCTCCAGCCCTTGTCAGTCTTGTGACCAGGCTTTTCTCATTAAAGTCCTTGAGTTGCTAATTACAGTAATTGCCAGTAGACTCAGTCATGGAAATGAACTCAAAACCCTGAATATGTATACACTCTACAAAATAGTTGACCACCTGTCTTGTGCTCTCACTAGTAATGTGATATAATAGATTCCTTCATAATGTAGTATGTGGCTTTTTTGTGCCAAACACATACTTGGACAGAGAAAAGATCTCATCTCCAGACTGAGAGTTGTGGCTTCACAGCAGTTCACAAAAACTTCACTAGATAGTAGAATCTTAATGAGTTACAAGCTTCAGATTCATAGAGAACATACATAAAACTTATTTTGTCTAATGCCAGCACAAAGACCCTAATGTACTCCCTTACAATACTTTTGTGGATGGCTTCCAAAAATTCTGCTTCCTGGAGCCTTTAATTTTTCAGGAAATATTTAGGGGCAGAAATTTAGAGTTAACCATATCAAAGATTACACTGAGTTACTGGGGTACCAAGTCTGTCACATCTGCCAATGATGAACAAGTGACAGAATTGGATGTTTTCCTCCTGTTATCAAAGAAGCCAAAGAGAGCTTGCTGAGGTATGAAGATCAATATCCTGAGTTTTGAGAAGTGCTTGACTGCCAATTTATTTTCTCATAAGTGTTGAGGCTATTACAAATTCTCCATACTCTTCCTCAGTGATGTCACTGGGTTTCCTAGTCCAAATTGGCATGATTTTGTTTAATTTTTTCTATTCAATGTATTTCTTTCTTTCTTTTTATTTTTTCAGGATTTTTTTTTTATTATGTTTACTTCCTCTTTTCTCATGTTTCTCTTCTTCTAATTGGTCATTACTAATCCACTTCTCGTGTTCCTTCTGCAAACAGAATATATGAACTGGGTGTGATTCAGTACCACTTCCTTGACCTCCCCATTCCTTTACATAGTCTATCTGGGTTTTTTTGAGGTGGATAGGATTATTCTGGTCTTCTATTCCAGTGGACTCACGGTGGTCTTCAAGTATATTGAAGGGTCAACCAATATAATAGTGTTAGGAATATTGCTCAACATCACTGTGCTTTGTAATAAAGACCATTTTCTCTGCCACAAGACAGGAGAAATAAAATTACACACTACTCTCCAATTATGGAAAGGTCTCTTCTAACCTAGAGCTCTTCAAGTATTACTTTAGTGCCAGACTTAGCCAGGGTTTGAAAGACCTGACCCCCTTATGAGGAAAGTTAGACCCCTAGAATACTTGGAACCAGAAACAGAAATAGGACTGAAATTGCCTGCTTGACCAAACCCCACCCGGCTGTATTCTTTCCCCTAGGAAACGGATGACCTTGGCCTGGCCCCAGGGCCAGAGGCACAATGGTCCAGGAACTAGCTAACCACAAAAATGTTTGTGCAACTGCCTTGTAACTAACTTAGAACATTCTGTACTTCCCCATAACGCAAATTCTTTCCATTCCCCACCCCTTGCTTTGTGGTTTTTTCCTTTAAAAGCCCCTGACTTCAGCTGCTCAGGGTTGAACTCCTCTGCCCCTGTGTGGGTTACGAGCTCGACCCCAGTGCACTGGTTCCCCAAATAAACCTCGTGTGATTGCAGCAAGGACGGTCTTTCGTGAGTTCTTGGGGGGGGGGGGTCGTGCCGTCCTGAGACTTGAGCGAGGGTCTCCCCAGCTCGGGGGTCTTTCAGGTTCTGTAGTTATTTATGAGGTCAGCCCTGGTACACCTATGTCCATCAAAGGGTATGTTCATAAGGGCTGGGAATGGTATTAACTGTCAGCTTTTACCACTGTCCAATTTGTAAATCTGTTGTACTCTCTCATAGTGGATCATCGTGGACATTGACCAAGTCATCAGAAGCATTGAAGATCAACTTCTAAAGGAAAAGTTTTGTATTCAAATACACATTATTCATGATGAGAGATGTGAGTTTGGCAAATTCTTTCAGAAAGGCACAGGCTGGATCTTTCTGCTCTATAAGCATCTTGGAAGGAAGTAGATGAAACAATAGAGAGCAGCAAGGTCTTGGACCATGACAGACT
Organism: Uromys caudimaculatus; assembly: GCA_028551405.1. Lineage (NCBI taxonomy): Eukaryota > Metazoa > Chordata > Mammalia > Rodentia > Muridae > Uromys > Uromys caudimaculatus. Next base: position 3,287,945 of record CM052720.1, on the reverse strand, counting down.
TGGATGAAACACCTAGGCTGCATGAGGATGGCTTAAGATTATCGTTTACTTTAATCAGTTGTCACTGGTCTTACATAAAAAGGCTCAATTTAAAATTTCATTTATAATATTAATTGCACCAATGAAGAAAATATAAAAACCTGTGACATATTGCATATATTTGCCAGTTTAACTATTGGGACAATTGTTAAAGACCTTAGATAGAGTCAACCATCAGTGAGTTTCTTCTAAATGTGTGTACCTCCAAATCTATGCCATTGATACTGTCATTCAAAATTGTAACAACTATGTGAGATAGTTTGAAGTAATCAACAAAAACTTAGAATCACATATTATGATTTGGCTTCATTGTGAATAAGTTGGTGTCTATAGCAGACTCAGAGCTGAGATACTAATTGTATTTAAAAGTTAGAATTTGTATCTTTCCACTTTGCAATAAAAATTAATATTTCTCAACTGCTTATTTTGAGGTGGAGCTTGATTTGGAAAAATAACTTCATCATTATCTAGAGAATTCAGACTGATTTAAAAATATATTTCAGTGAAGAATTTCCTATTTAGTGGGGACAATATAATGTATTGAAGTGTTGACTCTCTATGCAGTCTTAATTCTACCTGCTGAAGAACCTATGTTTTTGTTTTATTAAGGAGTGTGATTTCTTGCTTATTTGTTCAGGTACATATGCTTGAAGGCAGTACTGGGATTTGCTATTCAGGAGACAGTTGAAATTATGGAATTCAATTTAGTGACACTATCACATCACAAAATTTTTTAGGAAATAGTAAGTTTCCTACTAACAAACCACATTTTTTCAGAATGGCGAAATGATGAATATTTGCTGATCAAGAATACATTAAAACTCTTTTAAAACTACTAAAGATCAAGCACATTGTATGTACATACATTTTTAAAACTACATACAAATATTATTGTAATTCAGATAAAGATTTTATCATGTGGAAATTACTTTTGCTGTACCACTCACATTTAAAACATAATTGGAAAAAATATGTACTCTAGTTATGACAAGATCTTTAGTATAATCAATACCTGCCAAAACTTCTAATTTTTTAATATGCATAAAAGTGTATTTTTTAATTAGCTAGGTATTTTCCATGTAAATTAATTATATGAGTGAGCTGACTGGAAACAGAAGAATAAATATGCAGAAACAGAGGGAATGACATACTAGTGGGTGGTATGATGTCTGGCAATGATTTATTAACTAGTGACATACACTGTGAAATACGCTTGATGAAATTTTAGACAAATGTAATTTCTCTTTTTCCAATCATAATGATTTTCAGTAAACTCATGTGTGGTTTTTGTAACTGTAAGTCAAATTTTGACTTCTTTCAGTGTTTCCTGTCACATTTTAATAATTTTCAGGAATAAATCTTGGGATTTTTTTGCCCCCAAATTGTCTATCTTTACAAATTTATTTAATATAGTACTTTGGGGGTAGCTCTTCAATTTCTCAGATAATTTGTTTTGGTTTTTTTTTTTTTTTGATACTTTATTTACATTTCCAATGTCTCCTCTTTGGAAACCCTGTATCCCTTCCCCCTCCCTGCCTCTATGAGGGAATTCCACCTCCCACCCACCTACCCACCCATTCCTATATTCCCACTTTGACATTCCCCTTTACTGGGACCTCTGACACCCTCAGGCCCAAGGGCCTCTCCTCTCTCCCTGATGGCCATCGAGGCCATCCTCTGCCACATATGTGGTCTGAACCATGGGTCTATAGATGTGTATTCTTTGGTTGGTGGTCCTAACTCCAGGATGACCCGGGGGGGGGTGTCAGGCCAGTTGACACTGTTGCTCTATCCTTGGGGCTGCAAACTCCCTCAGCTCCTTCAGTCCCTTCTCCAACTCGTCCATCTGGGACCTCACTCTCAGTCCAGTGGTTTCTGTAAAGTGAAACTTGGGCATTCTGAACTTTTGGGCTAATATCCGCTTATCAGTGAGTACATACTATGTTCATTCTTTTGTGACTGAGTTACCTTGCTCAGGATGATATTTTCAAGGAGATAATTTGTTTTGAAGACACAATGGAAATAGGCTATGATCATAGTTCAAATGTTGAATGGCTGCCTAATACAGAGTAGTTCAATCCCCATCACAGAAATAAGGAAAGGACAAAATTATACCTGAAAATTGCAAGGAGAAAGAACAAATCCAAAATTGTCTAATTGATGCAAAATTTATTTGTGAGGTGCACCCAGAACTGACCAGCAAGTTTTCATAAACTGAGTCAGGATCTTTGAGCACAGCTCAGGATGTGAGGAAGATAGGTTTTCGTATGGCCTAGGAGGAGTGAGGGGTTTACAAATGGGGAAGTTGGCAGGCGATATAGGTAGGATTACAGGAGCAGAACAAACATAAGAAGTTAGTTGTAACAACCACTGAAACAAAGACATGATTACCATTTCTGGAACAGCCAGTACAGAACCATTATGTTTTTAAGGTTATAGGTGGGCATAGCCCACTCTTTCAGGAACAGAAGTTTAATCATAAACAGAAATGAACCTAGTTTGTCTTTACTATAATATAGCTCTCAAACCTAAGTTGGAGGCAGCCTACTTCTTTAACAGAAATCCACAGACTGAAAGACAGACAAAGACAGACAAGTGGGTAATTTCCTGGTTTTATGCTGCTATGTTGATACCACATAACACTGAAGAGATTTCATTTTGAATTATCAAATTATATTTTGAATTCCAAAGTTTCTGCATTTTCTAAAGTGCCGATGTATTTCTTGGATTATGTTTTCAGCTACTCCAATACTTTTTTCTCATCTGAATTTCCAAATAAAAATAATTGCACTAGCCTCTCTTTCTTTCTTGCTATATCCATGTTTTTTTCCTGAAGAGATGCAAAACTCAAACATACACACATATGCCACGCACACGCACAGGCACAGGAACAAACACGCATCTCTTTACTGTAGCAAAAAGAGAACCCACACAGATCAAAGTAACAATTGTACCAATGTTAAACTTTGGTGAACCAAGGAGGCTTATTGGAATTTGTAAATTACTTACAAGGACAGAGATAACTCAAAAAAGCATCTGCATCATGGGAAAGCCACTACAACATTGGGTGACAACTCATGAAAGCTACACTCTAGCATTCTGAACAGACTTGAGAAAGCACAATATTCTTTGCTGCCTGGCTTGGTAGATTCTCCTCCACCAGCAGTTGTTTTTTTCTTTTACACAGCAGCAAAAGACCCTTCTTTTTCACCTAGACCTGTGAACTTTATTTTTTGAGTCTCAAGAGTCTCCTCCTCCATACTGGAGAAGGTATTTCAACTGTCATGTAACAGCTCCAGACCTATTATGTTTATTTTTCTTCTCTGGTTTTATCTCAACAGAATTCTTTATGAGTCTCTGTTTTGTCAAGGACCCCTGCTGGGTTCGGTTCACAGGAAAGCGGTATATGGAAAGAGTGAGGAAAGAGATATATGGACTGAGGAAAGAGATAGGCAGAGAGACAGCAAGAGAAATTGGAGTACTTCTTCATTTCTTCTTGAGTTCCTGGAACCTGCTGGGTGTCTGGTCCCCTGGGTGTATACTAATGGACTCACTTGCATTATTTCTACCCACAGGAATCCTCCCTGGTGTTTCCCTCATGTTTTTCTCTGCTCCCTAGGTTGCCACCTTCTTCCTGACACAAATAACACTTGAATGCTTAGTTCTCCTTTGCATTTTGGATGTACAACTCTCACAGAGTAGCACTTTCTACCTTGCCTGAAGCTTCATGTTCTGAGATTTCAGCTAATGATGTTCAACTCCAACCAGAAAATATTCTGTAGAAATTTCCAGAAATAAACTTTGCATTTGAATATCATTTCTCTTAAAATGTAATGATATTTAGTAGTTGTCTTCATTAGCAAATCAACTGTTGCATACGGACAATGAGAATTCAATTCGAGTAACATCTATTTTTCTTCCAAACACAAGAGGTCCTAGAATGAGGGTCAGTGAAAAGACCAGTCATAAAGACTGAATGTTTCTGTCCTTAAGGACAGCACAGGGGTGGCTCTGAGCTCAAGGACCCTCCCCTGGAATCATGGGAACATTTACTCTGACCAGTGGGGGGGAGGGAGCTTACCAGTTCTCTGAAGTGGTAGTAAGAGGGGGATGTGAACCTGTGGAGTTTCTAAATCCAAGTTACAGAACCAAGTGCTGTATTTTGTAAAAAGATAGAGGAGAGAAGGAATGTTTGTTGGAGGTGTAGTCAGGTGTGGGGGAAGGGGGTGCCTTCATGGGTCCATGCTGAGGCAGCCCTTTGCCCCTGAGGGACCAGCCACACAACAGTACAGTAGAAAATACAATTTATTCAGAGCATGGGGAGGGGAGTTGAGAGGGTAGTAGAGACAGAGACAGACAGAGAGAGAGTGAGAGAGAGCAATCGAGCGAGAGAGAGAGAGAGAGAGAGAGAGAGAGAGAGAGAGAGAGAAAGAGACAGAGAGCGTGCACAGAGGAGGCTGGTCAGGAGCATGTGAAGAGAGAGGGGGAGGGGAATGGGGAGGGAGGAGGAGCAGGAGGGGTAGGACAGAGCAAGAGCAAGAAGTCAAGAAGAGAGAGTAGAGGGAGCAAGCAGCCTGTTTTATAGTGAGTCAGGCACACCTGGCTGTTGCCAGGTAACTGTGGGGTGGAGCCTAGACAAAATACTAACAGGAAGTTTTTTTGTTTTATTTATTTATTTATTTATTTATTTATTTATTTATTTATTTACTTACTTACTTACTTATTGATACTTTATTTACATTTCCAGTGTTTCCCCTTTTCTAGGTCTCCTCTTTGGAAACCCCCTATTCACTCCCCCTCCCCGCCTCTATGAGGGAATTCCACCTCCCACCCACCCACCCACCCACCCATTCCGGTATTCCCACCTTGACATTCCCCTTTACTGGGGCCTCTAACACCCTCAGGCCCAAGGGCCTCTCCTCTCCCTGATGACCAACGAGGCCCTTCTCTGCCATATATGTGGTCCGAACCATGGGTCCCTTGAAAGGTATTCTTTGGTTGGTGGTCCAAGCTCCAGGAGGATGGAGGGGGGTGGTGTCAGGTCCATTGACGCTGTTGCTCCCTCCATGGGGCTGCAAACTCCCTCAGCTCCTTCAGTCCTTTCTCCAACTCCTCCATCTGGGACCTAACTCTCAGTTCAGCGGTTAATGTAAAGTGAAACTTGGGCATTCTCAACTTTTGGGCTAATATCCACTTTTTTTTGGGTTTTTCCGAGACAGGAAGTTTTCTAATGAGGGAAGTAGATGGAGTTACAGCAGCTACCATTAGAGGTGGTTAAAATGAGGTAATCACAACAGGTAGTCATCATTAGGTAGGCATAGGTAGTCATACGTCTTTTTGAAACAAAGGGTTGCAAGATGGTTATAAACAACTCTTTGAGACAAAGGCATGGCTGTTGTTCATGGGAGGGGCCTCACAAAACCATTTGTAGTTAAGGTTCCAGGTGGGATATAGCCCACTTCTTGAAAAATAGAGATTTAATCATAAACAAAATAAACTTAATTTGTCTTACATTTACTATGAGATTCTTTTTTAACCCTACGGTTTTTAGAGCAGCAGCCATTAGGCACAATGAGATTGGCAGAACAGTGTGACTTTTAAACTGATCTGTCTTCAGGGAATGATGTAGCAGGGGCTTAGTCAGCCCCTCGCTTCCAGCCTATGTGCTCTCTAACCAGTTTCTTCCAGGAAGGGAGGGGTGTCCATGTGCTTGGGGGCCTTGGTGGAATATTCCAAAGTTCCTGAGTTGATTTCTCACCCCAAGACCCGGAGTCTCCTTTTAGACCTAAGTGACCCTGACGCCAGGTTATTTCTGATTGGTAAATAAAGATGCCAATAGCTAATTAATGGGCAGAAGAGACAAAGATGGGGCTTGGGTTTCTGAGGTTTGGGTTTCGTGGGCTTGGGTGAGAGGAAAACCATGAGGAGAAGAAGGTGCAGGTGGAGAAAGGAGAAGCTTCCATGGGTTAGGTGAGCCATAAAAACGTGGCTTGGAGGGTTGGCCAAAGGGAGGTAAGAGCAGCCCAGATGCATGAAATTTTTATAATTTCTCAAATATAAATCAAGTTATTCACTAATAAACATAATTGTGTTCTTAAGAAACATTAATGTTCTTATTTGTGAAGATAGTAGTTAATTTAAGCTGTATATTTTTAACAGCAAGAAACATTAATGTTCTTATTTATGAAGATAGTATTAATTTAAGTTGCATATTTTTTACTTTTTAACAGCCAGTGGAATGGGGTATGCTAATCATCGGTTATTGTTACACAGTAACAATGAGTTCCTAATTATGGTTAACAACAGATGACATTGTATCTCCTCACCCTTGATTTGTTTACCTGATGGAATCGTGTTAATTTCTTAGGTTTCCTAAATACATTATAAAAATAATGATAAAAAATGTTCTCACATAATTATGGAGCTCAAAAGCCCAAATCAAGTTATCAGCAAAGACACTCCCCTTCCAAGTGATCCCAGAAATCTGATTCCTCTTTTTTCTTTCTGAGTCTCTAATTCTCTTTAAGCCCTGACCCCAGACTCCAATCTCTTCCTATCATAATATGGCTATATGTGTATATTTAATACATTTATCTGCTTTTCTTAAATTCTTTGATTTAGGAACCACCTTAAATCTGACATGATCTTTCATTTAACCATACCTTTAAAGATCTGTTTTTCATAAAACACCCAAGTCCAAAGTTTGGATTTAGATATCCTCTTTGGGAGATGTCACTGCATTATGGAAATGTGTGTGTTCCCAACACAAATAAATGAGTGTGCTTTGTGTCTATGTCTTGGTAGGATAGTGCATGGTGTGAAAGCCCCATCAGTTTTCACAGTAAAAGAAATGCATGTTAGCTTATACAGCTTCTAGAATAGTGCATTTGAGTTTTGTTTTGTTTGTTTTTTTTTCATTTTCTTACTCTGCAATTGCAGCTGACTTTCCTTACATGTATTCTTCCCAGTATTGAAGGTTCTCATTTTGTATTTCTTGCAAAGAAACTTGTGATCATTTTGCTTCTTTAAATTAAGGAACTTTCAATAAATATCAAAAAGGACTGCAATAAACATCAAAATGCAGGCATTTTATCTTGAGTTACACATTTTTCTTTCTTACTTCTCTATTCAAATATATAATGGAGAAGATAAACCATCATATTCCAGATTTTCTCCTTCACAACTTCTCAATCTTCTGTCATGCATGTTTTATGAAATGATTTTTTTGCAATTTGGAACTTTTTGAAAGAAAAGACAGAATTGATATGCAACCAGTATTTATACAAGAATACTATGAAAGACTAGAAAAATGTTCTCTATTTGAAAATTAATTGGTGTTTTTTTCAAGTGATTTTATTCTTTGAACATAGAATTCAAAAATGTTCCCAAATGCTTTCATATACCTTTACAATTTTTTCAATCCTGCTTCAAATGAATTGAGCATTCACTTGGTTTTAAAATATCATTCTTATTTATCAGTTACAAGCTCTAACTGAAGAAGTGTGTCTTATTTTCAAATTGTTTTCATTTGTACCAAAAACCCTTTATATGACAACTGTTTTTTGGTTTTATTTTTGTTTTGTTTTGTTTTGTAATGCATAGCATCATTGTTTTAAATTCAGTACACGTTTTTTGATGCCTCCCTAGTTTCTTAGCATTAAAATTTTTTTAGCAATTAGTGTTCATTATTTCTTTAAATGACAGTTTGCAGTATTTTTTATTATTCTTTTTCTGTTCTTTTAAAATTTCTCTAAGAGCTATTACTTTCTCCTATGTGAAAGTATCTTTATTTCTCCTAAGGAGTAAAAATAAAAAGTAGAGGTATTCAAACGCATGCATGATGCTTTCAAAATGATCTTTAGGATCACGTTCTCCTTATTAATTGTTATAAAGGATAGCAATTTATAATAAAAATGAACAAACATATTAAAGTAAAATAACGCAAAATTTATCTTTCCATTTTCACTGATGGTTAAATTACATTTTTCTCTAAAATTCAGAACTGTGGCCAATAGTAGGAACCAGATGAAATTCCTATTATGCGATGTCTATGATAAATTAGTCACAGGCAAAAACTAGACATCAGAAAAGCTTTCACACTGTGAGCCATCTCTTTGTTCACTGAAAATATAGGGAAGAAAAAAGAAAACCAGCTATCGTGAGCAATTCAATATAGAGAGAATTAAAAAACATCACATATATGTGTATATTTGTATAACACCACGTGTATGACCATAGTGCTTAATATACATAATCCACTCAGGTTTACAAGCAGTGAATAGATTTTATAATAAAAAGGATTTGTGAGCGATAAAATATATTTATTAATATACTAAATATAATATATAAAGATAATATATTAAAATTTATGTACTGAATTGTTATTCCATCCTTGTCTAAACACATTGAATAAACATCTCATTGAAATAAAAGAGAAATGAGTTTGACATCATGGCTTCTAGATTATTTTATTTTAGAAAAATACAAATCCTAATATACTGATATAAGAAATTATGAGACATAATTACATCAAAATATATTATTTATAAAAGATTGGTCTATGACTTATTGCTCCCAAACATTTTTTCTACCTTGCAAAATATGCTAAGACTTTATACTGAGTATTTTTATATTTTCAATATCATTTTATGTTACATGCCTGTACTGGCTGTGTTTGTGTCAACTTGACACAAGCTGAAGTTATCAAAGAGAAAGGAGTTTCAGTTGAGAAAATGCCTCCATGAGATCAAGCTGTAAGGCATTTTCTCAATTAGCGATCAAGGGGGGAGGGCCCCTTGTGGGCAGTACCATCTGTGGGCTGGTAGTCTTGGGTTCTATAAGAAAGCCAGCTGAGCAAGCAAGCAAGCCAGTAAGTAACATCCCTCCATGGCCTCTGCATCAGCTCCTGCTTCCTGACCTGCTTGAGTTCCAGTCCTGACTTCCTTTAGTGATGAACAGCAGCATGGAAGTGTAAGCTCAATAAACCCTTTCCTCCCCAACTTGCATCTTGGTCATGATGTTTGTGCAGGAATAGAAACCCTGACTAAGACAATGCCTAAAAGTCAATTATAGCAATATACTAACCGTTGTTTTGTAATGAAAATGTAAATAAAATTCTAATGAGAAGTAATATGATAAGCTGTCAGCTTATAAGTTATGTAAGAATATGAAGTTAGTGAAGTGGCTAAGAATAAAATAATTAACACTGGGTTGAATTGGGACTGAAGAAAAAGGCCTAGAAGGTATCTAATTCAACACACTTCAACTCTGTCACATTTTGGTTGATAATATCAGTAGAAGAGCTGAATATTACCTGCAGGGATTTTCAAATTACTCCAAAACTCTTACCTACTTGAATGTGGGTTAAAAATACATATATTAATATTTAATGTAAAGCTTGAACTGAGGACATTAAATACTTGACAGTCATTACCTGCACATAGTAAAGATACTGTTTTTTTCAACATGTTTTGTTATTTTCCTTTTTGTTTATTCTTTTCTCTTATATTATATCCTGACTGCAGTTTCTCCTCTTTCCCCTGATATTTCTTAGTACACAATATTTTATAGTTTTCAACATATACTGTAAGTGATTATATCCCAATTTCTGACATCAGATACTTAACAGTTCCATGTAAAAGAAAAGAAAGAAAATGTAATATGAATTAAGAAATTCATGTTTTGTGAGCTTATCTGTATTTACTTGTCCATTAAGATATGCATCTTATTTATTAAGACAATTTAAGACATCACAGAGATATAAAATAAATAAATGTTTCTGCTTTGAAGGAATGGAGGTTATAGTATGAGATGAACTATCATTGATATTATGGTATAGAATTGAAATGAAGAAAATAGCAAAATATTGATGAGGACAACCTTTATTGGACATAAAAGTAAATAATAGTTATAAGAGCACATACCTAGTGCTTATGCACAATTCTCATGTCCCTACAAAGTATATAATATTCCTAATGTCAAAATTCAAGAGGTCTTTCATGAAGCTATTTTTTATAAGGGTTCTTAAGTGCTTTAATCTCCCTTCTAGCCCACCACCCACCAGAAGTAATGGAAAAGAAAGGTTATTAGGATACGGCGGAAGTGAACCTGTTTAGAAATAGTTCTTTGGAGCAAATCAAATCTGCGTTGTCAGGATATCAGCAGTTCAGTTCACGTGAATCAGCAGTGACAGCTCAATCTCCTCACAAACACCATTCATGAATCAGCAATGGCAGGCCAATCCAGAAGAAGAAGTCATGAGGGCCTGCTGTGTGCTGGTTAGAAGTAGGTCCTTGGGGCAATTTCAATCTCCAATTGTCAGAATACCAGCAGTAGTGTAAGGATAGCAAACACAAATCAGCAGCAGTGGCACAACCAGCAGAAACATCCAGGCCTCTGCTGAAGAGCAACCACAGTTTTCTGTTATGCCTCTCTCAACAAAATGAAGATCAACAAAGATGCAAGACCAATGAATCCTTGCAAATCTATGCCAGCCTGCCATTATTGTCCACCGAGTCCTATTTATATTCCCTCTAAACATCACCTGTCTGTTCACAGACCTTGCCTCAGTCAAACTCCATGTGAGCCTTTATCAACTGACATATCGAGAAATGTCAACGTCATTCTGCTTATTGGCCCAAATATGAAGAAGCAACAAGAAACTACCAGAACACCATCAGAAGCTTTTGGTGCATTTCATTTTATAAACTCATGACAAACAATGACCATTAAGGAATGACAAGGCAAACCAAAACCATCCAGTGTCATCTGCTGTCTGTTGGGTTACATTTACATTTTTTCTTAACATCATGCATCCTTTCACGTGTTTGCTTTAGGAAAACATATTTTCACATGCATTTGCTTCAGGAAAACATTTTCTCATGTGGGGCAGTGAACCATGCCACCAGACAGAAAACTTGGTAAGGCTGAGCAGATTTAGATACCCTGGCATTTCTCATAATTGAGAAGGGTAGGCATTTAAATCTACACTCAACCAGGTTCCTGTCCTCTAACACTTTACCACCACAACCCATGTAGAGGACTGTGACAATCAGTCACATAGGGGCAACCCCTCCACAAGCAGATGAGGCATCTCTAACATCTCAGGCCAAGCCAATAGAAGCATCTGCCTTTAGACCCCAACCAACCCCAAAATGTATATATCCACAAGGAATAAAGTGAGTGAGTTATTTCACCAAAGATTGTCTGAGAGTTCCGTAACACCTAACCCTAACCCTGATTTAATCACTGAAAGTTTCCTGAGCCTAAGGCAGCCACTTCCTGCTCAATGGCCCTGACCTTGGCCACTAGCTGCCTGCTGCATCCCTCTTCCTCCTACTGACTCCAGGGCAGCAACTTTGGCCCCTAGCCACCTTCTGCATCCTGCTGTCTGCCATGGACTCCTGGGCAGTGGCAGTCACAGAAGATTTGCTCCAGCACCCAATTGGAGAGCTACAACTCTTTGGCCACTCCAGCAGGGCCAGATCCCCACAAATCCCTGGGAACAGTGTCCAGTACCCAGACTGGTACATTCATGTGTCTGCTTTAGCAAAACATCCTTTCACCTGTGTCTGCACCAGGAAAACATTCTTTGACATAACTGACTTTCCAAAGAAACCAGACGTTTCCACTTCAATGCTATATTTCACTTGATAAAAAAAAAAAATTAGATAAAAGATAATTTGCATATAAAATTAATTTTGGAATTAGGGATTTATTAGGTAAAATTAGAGAACTGTTTGATTGTGATTCTTTCAAAAATATAACTAAATATAAGAAATGGTATTTATAAATTATTAAATTAAAATCAGAACCACAAATTTTCTGATAATTGTTCTTTTAAAAACAGGAAACAGACTGATCTCTCTTGTGGATTCTGATTAGTGGATGCGTTATCATCCCTCAGAAGTGTCATGCATGGGAAACCAAATCCTATTTCTTCTCGATTTCTGTGTGATAAATGTACTAATTACATACCTTAAATATCGTGGATATGTTCTTTTCTGTCACAAGATCTGTTAGGACTTGTTTAATCTTCAGCTCAATAAATATCAAATGAATAATATACATAGGTCACTAGCTTTGGATGTAAAAGTACATAGAATTCTTCATAGAATTGTGCATAAACAACCTTGTTATATTATTTTTTCTATAACTTTTACCTTTAGCCTACTTTTTTCCTCATCATCATTCTCCCACTAAATATTTAAAACATGATCTGCTTTAAGGACTGCTCTCTGATCTGGAACAACAATGGAGCCTCTCTTCAACTTGTTATTTTAGGAATCTACTCCTAATTTAGCAGAACATTTTCCCTATTTCTCCAGTTCACTTGAACCTCATTTTATTCGATTATTTCTATTAATATTTTTTGCAAGGCAAGGAATCCAGGTTCTCACACATACCATCTGATACACACACACAAACTTCAGTTTTACCTTTTGACAAATTTCTAGCAAATGAGAGTTGGAGATAGGCTTAATGGCTTCTAAAAATAAAGTAACATGTTGCTAAAATATGGAATACTAGTGCGAATTAAGAGCCTGCATGGCTAATCCTTCTACTTACTTTTTTACTGTAAAGTTTTGATGCCTTAGGCTTTCATATAATATAAGACCTAAAAGCCATTATTTGAAAATATTAGTTTATGAAATTAGAAAGCACCAAGGTGTTTGAAATCATTTCTGATTAGAGGTCAGGTAGCCTATTTTTGCATTTTTATTTATGAACTTTGTTAGTGCCTCTAGTTTAAAACCTTATTTTCCAGTATTCTTTTAGTTGCAATTGAGAGAATTACCAGCTTATTAAGTAGAGGTATAAATGTGTATATTTATCCACATCTCTTTGGAAATAACATTGAAATTTACAGTCAGATCAGAGGGTTCGTGTAGTAACTGTTGCAGTGTATCGTGAGAGTATAAAAGTTACTGGATAGACTATTTTAAATCATTGTGTTTCATTCAAATACATACACATATATACATACATGTATACGTGTGTGTTTGTGTTCATGTGTGTGTATGTCTGTCTGTCTCCCTGTTTTTGTCTCTCATCTATCTATCTATCCAGCTATCTATCATCAAGCTGACTGTATGAAAAGCAGCAATTATTCATCATCATTCATTAATAGATTTCTGCCTTTATTGTAATGTACAACTGTTTCTCTATAAATAAAACCAGATTGTATATTAATTGCTGTGTAATTTGTGTAGGCATCAATGCAGAATACACTTAGAAGAACTAAACAACAGGAGAAAAAACTTTCTACTGTCAAGCCTGTACTGACTAAAGAGGAGGCCAAATCCCTAGAATGAAAAATAATCACTTTCTTGCTAAACATTCCCTGATACTAGTTATTACTAAACACATTCCAGAAGATGAAAGGCATATGACACTTGTTTCATTTAGACTAAGAGAAACTCTCTAATAGTAAGAGATAAGGTATAAGCTATAGACAAAGCAACTGTTAGTACAATCTAATCATGATGGAGTCTTGGCATACCTTTCATGATATTTTGTTCATAGAATTCAGCCATTATGACAATGACACACAAAGCCATGAGCCTGAGAAGTCAGTGCACTGGGAGCCATTGGAGAAACTGCAAGCCACAATGTTAATGTTACCATTACTAATTTCACAAGTGGAAACATGATCATTACAGAAGATCCTGGCATGGTATTTTTGGCTGATGTATAATTAATAAATTGGTACATGCAATAAAAAGTGAGAGATTACATAAGGGAAAGTGGTATCTAGGAACCAAATATTTGACTTACAAATCACTGAAAGGATTTATACAGCATGTTATCTCTAACAAGATTCAATTGAAGCATCTTAATTATATCATCAAAAATATCTATTTTATACATTGAAAAATATATTTTCATGTAAAATGGGTGCCAAGAGACAAAAGTAAAAATGAATCAATTTCATGAACTCCTGCTACACAAACTTCCTGTGTTTGACAATAATGGTCATGAATAGGATAAGCTGGTAGATTTAAATAGACATTTTATACAGACAGATTTGTCTGGATGAGTATTTGGTACAGGAGAATAAGAGAAAACAAAATAAATCAGTACTATCCCCATGGTTTTGATCAAAATCTACAGGTGGAATTAATCAGCTATTCAGTAGGACAAAGAAGACAGGAATAAGAGATTTGTCTAAGCCATTTACTTAGATAAACTGGTTTTCAGTTTGATCAGTTTTAAGGCATTGATTCTAGCTATGAAAGATGGAAGATTTGTGCTTAGCAGTATTCATATGAAGTACATATGACCACAAAAAGATAGAGGGAAAAAGAGATGACTTGATTATAGCAATGCAAATGCACGTTGTACAGAAACTTTCTATCAGGGACGCTAGAGAGACTGTTGCCAGTTATACTTGAATGTCCATACACTTTTGTTACCAAACTGGGAAACTTGTTCTTTCTAAGCATCTTCTTTCAGGCTCAAGTGACTTCAACACTGGCTTGGCATTCTCTTTAAGTGTGAGTAAGTAAATTAGGTCAAATTGTTTGGTAACCCAAAAAAGATATCTACATGAAAAATAAAACAGTTGTCCCATTCTTTGGTGACAATATTGCTTGCTCCATTGATGTGAAAATTTGTAGCTTCTAGAGGTTAAATTCACAAAAATATGTTTTATTAATTTTAATTTAGAGTAGCATATTCAATTTATGAATATACATTGTTTCTTGACATTAGATTGTGAGTTTTAAAAAGGAAATCATAAGCCATAAATATATGAGAACAAAGTTTTCACAATGTAATTTTAATGACAATATAGGCCAAAAAGTAGTAACTTAAAATTGTATGTGATAAAATATAAAATAAAACTAAGACTGATGGCACAGGGTTAAAATCCCACATATAGGACAGACTAAGACAAGAAGATCATGAATAGTGACAATCCTCACTACTATAAAAAGAATTTTACAAAATATTAGTAGAAAAAAATCTCATTTCAAATAGTGAACAATTACATCCAGACCTAAATAGCAGTGAGATCACTAAATTAATTTTAGTGGTTGAAAAATTACTTAAGTATTTATTCAATGTACAATGATAAGTAGACTCACCTGAGCCCCAATGTATAACAATGGCAAAAACAGCAAAACACTGTGCTTCAAGATGTTTGTCTACACCACATGAAGGCATGTACTACTGTTAGTATTGATTGTCAAATTAACATGATCTAGAATAACCTCAGTGAAATGCTATGGCTTTAGGAGATAAGGAACAGATTAATTTTTCCACAATCCTAGGTACTGGAAGGATATGATTAAGGTGTCAACAGATTTGGTTTCTAGGTGAAGCCTCTAGCTTGCAGACTTCCGCCTCTGGCTATGTGTTCAGATGGTCTTTTCTTTGTCTTATGGGGTTCCTTATTGTTCTTCATCTTTCACTTGGGTATTGGTGCTACAGATAGAGCTGGATTTGTTTCAAACATATGTGGCTCCTCAAACCTCATATGTTGAAACTTAATCACCAATCTGATTGATAATAGAACAAAGGAGAGCTTTAGACAGTGATTAGGTCATAAGAGCAGAGACTTCATGAGTGAGATTAGCACCCTTACTAACAGGTGCTTAAACGCTCTGCCTTGCCCATTACTTGCAAGTGATGATAGCCAGGAAGCATCATACCTAAAGCAGAAAACATTCCTTCATTTGAAGACTGAGTCTATCTTTTGTCTATCATGAATTTTTTCAGATTCCCAAACTATTGTAAATATATTGCTATAATGTCCAAGTTATGTAATCTGTGCTGATTGTTATAACAGTGCCTAAAAAGTAAGGCAATTGATATCCTTATGACGACATCTAAAATAAAAATGGCCGGCAATGCCATTTCTAAATAAAATCCCATCATGATAGAGTCTCAGATGTGGAGTTGCATGATGTGTAATTTAGTCCATGGCAGCAAATGTAATAATCCACCAGAAAAAGAAAACAAAAACAAACAAACAAAACAACAAACATACAATATCGTTCTCAATTTTAAAAATTTCACTAAGTAGAGCCAAAATTACCTTCAAATTGACATACAAGTTTCTAAATATTTACTCTCCATTTCTTTAAGTGGTATTGGCCCCATAACAGTTTTAGATTGTTATTAGTTCAGATAATATATTTTGGAAATGTATTTTACGGTTTAATCTATGTGTAGTTATATAGATTAAAAAAATAAAAAAACTGCATTCACCTGGTACAATGGAGGAAACTGGGCCCTGGGGTGTTTTGTCAGATCTGCACATGCAGGAGTATCTTCATATGTGGACATTTGTGTAAAGAGGGAGAAAATATTGGCATGGGTTACATGAGCAATATATTGTATTAACAGCGATAGTTTTTAAAAAGTTGTTAATAACAATCTTAGACCTTAGCATACATATTTTAATTGAAAGGAGTCCAGTAAAATATTTTGTTTGTCTACTGGCAGTGATATTTTTACTCTTTTGGTCACAATATAGGCACTTCAAAATGTATAATGTCAAGATCTATCCACTAAATGGATTTTTTTCTTGTTATCACTTCTTACTACAATGTAAGGAGAAATTGATAAGGCTGGAGCTTAAGGAAAATAAGAATTGCTGCCATCAATAGGCATTCAGAAATATGAATTATCCTCAGCCCTTATGAATGGCTATTTGATATATCTTTAGAGACTCATACTATATGAATGCCTACTTTTTTTCATTTATTTCCTCCAGCATCAATTAAGTTTGATAAAGCATAAAAAACTGAATGTCACATTTGGTATGTTTCTGGATGACTGCATTGATTTTTTGGCTTGTGGATAAATTCAATTACATGCAGCATTCAGAGATTCCTGTAATTGTAATTTTGTTGGATCTCTTTACTCAATAACTTCCCAATTTCCTAATCTCCTGTAAGGTCGAAGGTGTTAGAATGTAGAGTAATTTTTTTAAAGCAGTACATGAGGAAAATCCAATATCTAATAACAGGCAAAACAAATGCCATTATGCACACAGCATTCGTCCTTTAAAATTCATATTAATTGCAATGTACCATCTGCTCATGTTCCATGGCTCAGTGGTACCTGAAACCCTGGACTTGTTATTTAGGAAATCAAAGCTACAAGTTTACCCAGATGAATGCTTTGAAATTTATTACACTAAAACTTCCAGTGGATCAATTGTTAATTCTTATAAGTTAAGTTTAAATTATTAAATTTAAAATTATTGTGATGATATATAATTTAGAATGTTCCAGGTATCATACACACACGCCCAAATTTAGCAATAAAGACATTCCTTCTGATTTTAGGGTTGGGCTAAGAAAGGAAAAAGAAGACAAGTAGCAAAAAGATAAGGAGAGCTAGAGATAGGGGAAGAAAGGAAGAGGACAGGAGAGGAGAAGAGAGGAGAGGAGGAGAGGGGAGGGGAGAAGAGAAAAAAGAAAAAGATAGACAGACAGAGACAGAGAGACAGAAAGAAACAGAAAGATGTTATCAGGAATAGTTAGACACATACACATCGCTATTATATAAGGTGCTATAACCGCTTAGCTCATTTGCCCTTACTAACTATAATATATTGCTATGCTGATGTTTTTTGCTTAGTTGTCATTCCATATCTGTGTCAATAATACTATATTTTGGAATACATTAATAAGAACATTATTTTCAGTTTGTAAATATGTGGGACAAAAGAGGCAGGAAAAAGATCACACTGTTTAAAATCAGGCACAGATATTTATAGAACATGTTACAGCTATCTAAGAATTGACCCAGAATAAGATACAGGGATCAAGAGTATATACAGGTGATAGACTTCAATTAGAAGGCATTATGTTACCACGTCCTGGAGGAGATGGAGACTACCAAAAGGCCTTAGGATAGGCATTCATTCTATTATAATTGGTTTTGTAATGTAGCATCCATTTGCTTGTTCATATCATTAAAACAACATTGCTGACATTGCACAAGAAAGTAATAATGGAAGCTCCGGGAATGACCGGGAAAATACTGGCTAGTGTAGAGACAAAAGACTAGGTCTTTGATGATGGGGTCTAGAAACTACACAGTGCTGAAGTGATGTTTATAACGAGACTCTAAATAGTAATGGCAGGAGTCAATCAACAGCAAAAAGAGGCAGTGTTGTTATGGAGATCTTGGTGTGCAGTTGACACAGACATTTTTCAGGTCAGGTACACATCCATTTCTGATGTGTGTCCTTTGTATGATCTTGCGGATTCGTTTGCTTTTTTTTTCTTACTCAAGTTCGCATTTCATATCCAAGGTTGTATGTCTTCAGCATGCAATTCCTAATTGCCACAGACTGGTAATAGGAACCAGCATTCAAGGATTTATCAGATTTTAAAAGCTTAGAGAGATGTGGCTGGTAGTGTGGCAAGGGGATTGTGCACCAGACAGGAAGACTGGTAAGGTTGAGTGAGCTCAGACCCCATGAATCTCAAAAGTGAAGACCCCATGAATCTCAAAAGTGAGACGAGCAGGACTGCGGCCATTTCCTGCCTACCTCTTCCTGCTCTAGATCACTGTAACCTTGACACCTCACTGAGGAGACCATGATGATCAGTCTTGTATTGAAAACACCCGGCGTCCTTCCCCATTCAAACAGAGCATCACTAACATCTCAAACTGAGCTAAAAGGAAGCATCTAACCCTAAATCCCATCCTACTTCTCAGTGTTTGTATTGTCCCTGCCCACAGGGAATCAAGTGCAGAAGTTAATTCCCCCAGGATAGTCTGAGAGGTGCTGTTTTTACTCAGCGGAGTACTTGGGGAAGAGTTGTCTCTCCGGAAGCATTCATGGCTGAACCTTGGACTCACCTGACAGGCCAGGCTCATGCCACTGCTACGCCCCCTGCAGACACAAGCACTGGGACTGGCGCTGGAACTGCTCTGGTAGTGGGACCTTGGCTGTGGAAATCTCATTTCTCTTCTAAGAGCTGTAGTAGCTCTGGTTTACACGGCCTCGCTAAGACCCATGGAACCTATTAATCCCAGTTATGCTTCACCCTTCAGGTGGTTAGAGGATGAATGCTACTAAGTGATTAGACATTTCTGTGATGGTCTCTGCATGAATTAACATGTAAGTACCTGGAGGAACTGAGGCTTGTATCACTAGAGTAGCTGATGTTAGGGAAATGCTTTGGTTCCCTTGTATTTTGCAATAGTTTGCTCCTGTGAACTAGAGCTTTTCCTGGTGATCTTGTGTGATATAAGTGTCCATTACAAGGTCCTGAGCTCCAATTGTCCTCCAGGTAACTCTTCTCAAACTTTCTGTGTACTGGATATTTAATGTCATTAACTCTTCAATGAAGAATAAATTTTATGTTAGTATTTAGTCTTTAAGAGAGTAAAACCAAATAAATTTTAAAACTTGCATGCAAAGTGATTTAAAAGTACTATACAACTTTATTAGAAGTTGTGAAACTTTTACAAATAGACATATTTTCAAAACTGAAAAGAAAAAATGGTATTATATTTGAGTTTTAGAATAGTAGAGTGTTCAACTTAATAAAGAATGATTTGTGTCTTCATTTATCTGATGAATATATATTTTATGTGAATAATCTAACTCATCAATTTGTTAATTTACAAGTAGTAGCAAATATGCCATGTGTTCTATAGAAAATTCCATAGTAAATACATAGGAGAATAAAAATAGGTAAGACAAATATCTAGTATTATAACATCAGTGTTAGCTTTCTGGTCTTTTATTAAGCAACTCTGCAAATTTCCTTTGTATTGAGTAAGTTTAACACACGCATGAGCGTGTGCACATACTCCCGTACACACTGGATAGAACCACGAGACAGTAGGTAGTTTAGCAGAGGAGCACATGATCAGTTAGAACCACACATTACATTTAGAGAGAGTAGAGTGGAGGTGCTAGTGGGAAGTATATTTGGTCTATTGGTTAGAACATGTGAAGGTTGTAGCTGAATAAATGTTCAAGTGTTGTGAACATGCATATATATAGTTCAAAAAGAACCAACACAAGCGATTGATTGCTTTCTACAAAATATTCTCCATATGAAGAATAGCATAAGTTCTGAGAGCAATAATCAGAACACATGCCTACAACAGTTGTCTTTTTCCACCTACCTTGAATTTTGCCACAGGACTCTTTTATCTACTGCTGTAATGAGTAAAGAATACACACTCACAAAGCTTAATTCAACCCTGGGACCACAAAGTAAGCCTTTGATTGCTGGGTGTCCCTGAAATCTCATAAGAAGCCCTGGAGCACAAAACAGTGCTTCATCTGAGTTCTTAATGCACTATCAGTGTGTCAGCCCTTCTTCCGATGACAGATACAAAGTGGAAATGAAAACGTTTTCATCATCATTTTCTTCTCCTTGTTCCTACTGTCACTTAGGTAATACTATATCAGCCTTTTGCTCGATCATCATAGCTTGTATATTTATATCCTCCTTACCAGTCAATCATACTTGCTACTTCTAGAGTTTAATAAAAGATAAAGGTTGAATCAACATAGTAATATTTAAACCTTCATCTGAGTTATCTGTTTTCATAATAAATTCCAGAGCTCTTAGTATGTATTCACTGTCTCCCTTTATCCCTGTTCATGTCCACAGCTTTCAAAGGACATTTTCTTAAAGGATTTCTTAACTGCTTAGAATAAACTCTTTCTTTTCCTTTCTCCCTCATTCTTCCCCCCTCTTCTTCTCCCTCTCCACTATACATCTGGATAGGGCAGAATTATCACACTAAGATGCACTCAACTTGGCTTCAATGTTGTCTTATGAAACACAATCTTCCCAAATGGGAAAAGCAATAACAAATTCCTCCATGGTGATAGGAACAACTCTTTTTATGAAGACATGTTGACTTAGGTAACAGGTAAAAACTGAAATATATGCATGAGCTCTTCACAGGCTTGTAAGCTAACTGGCTTCCTGGTGTACAGGAATGAACTCTGATGAGGAGCAGTCTCAGAAAGGAGTGCATGAGAGAGAAGAGCAAGGCAGCTTCTTAACCTACATTTACTTGCCACGTATTTGTCCGCACTTAAAAAATAACTTAACCAGAAGATCGAGAAATGATCACACTCTCAGTTTGAGTGATAAGCAGAGAGCAGAACAAAAATATGTTCATCTGCTTGAAAAATTATTTATTCTTAGCAATATGGTTTTTAATGTTGTAATTCACTGATATGAGCTGTGGAGGAAGGATAGTACTGGGACAGAAATGATAAGTAAGGTATAATTGTTAAAAAGAGAATTATTGATTTACATATACCTGATAATGATATCAATAACCCTATTTTGTCTAAATTGTATCATTAGATACAACTTTCTGCATGCATACATGCACGTGTGTGTATGTGCATGTGTTTGTGTTATGTTTTGCACATATGCACACGTGTATTTGGATATACGTACCTGTGACTGAATGCAGGGGCCAGAGGGAGACGTTAGAGCGAAATCCTCAACAGCCTCCATCTTCTTTTATTCAAAAGAGATTCTCTCACTGAATTTTGGGTTAGATTAGCAACAAGCAAGACCCAGGAATCCTCCTGTTTCCGCGAGCCTGAACTCTAAAGTTAAAGGTGTATATGGCCAGACATTTATTTTTATTCTACACAGAACCTGGAATCTAAACACAGGCCCTTATGCTTGCACAACTGAATTGAATCTTTCCCACTGAAATGAATTCCTCCAATCACTGAGGAGGTGCAGAGATTCCATCATTCACTACAAATGTTTTTAAAATTATATGAAGTAACAAAAAGAATAATTACTGTCAACAAACAATACAATTCTGTGTGTAGAAACTGTTGCCTTCACTATCAGAAGACATGTACATGGGAAGCCAATTTACAAGTGTGAAGTACTGACAGGCAAATGGACCCAGCGCTGTTCCAGCACATATGATAACCTGCCAGCATGGATTCTTGGAATTAAGACATTGGCTAGGAAGTTTTAAAATATTTCCTTCTCTGAAAAGGAGCTTGGATGATCACTGTTCATTCTTCTAGGGTTCTTGCACCCTGTATTTCTGAAAGCAGTTGTTCTTTTAGTTAAGCAAATACCATCAGTTTAAAGGAATAAAGTCTTTCCTCATCAGCTCCCCTTCCTATTTGCAATACATTTTAGATCTTTCCTCTCAAAAGAAATTAATTTTCTTCATGTCTACATCACTGAAAGGCAATTACAACAGGAAAATGATTGATTGCAAGACTCTTTGTAGACAGAATCTCTTATAAGCAACTTCTGCCAATAAAAACCCAATGACCAATGAGCTGAAGCAGGAAATAGGACACGGGGCCCTGGAAGGAAGAGAGGATTCTGAGAAATAGTGAGAGAATGAAAAGAGGGAGATGCTGGGAGAGACACTGAGGAAGACATGAAGGAAGAAGCAGGTTGGGACTGAAGGAGAAATAACTAACCATATGGAAGACATAGAATAGTTGTATGAATGGGTTTAATAAGTTAAAAGCTAGTCAAGTAATGAGCCAAGGCTATGGCCTAGGTATTTATAATACTTAGTCTTGGAGGTATTGCTGTTAAGAAATAAGTGGCCAGAATTTAAAAACGGATTTATTTTTTTACAGCAATTTAAATTTTTAATTCTGTTTGAAAATTCTCAAGAACATAAGTAAATAGATATTATAATGCATACATTGATGATTAGTTTTGCATGTTGGATAACTTGTGAAAGCTCCATTACCTGATTAGACCACAGACCTGTTTGACCCCAGCACACACAATTTTTTCTATCCTGGTTTCCTTTCTCAAAGGCAATGATTAAAGCTTATTAAAACATGCTCAGTCTCGAATAGACACATAGTTGTATATATAAAAGCATCCAAATATTATATTTATAAACATTTTTGATTCATCATTCATTATTAATAATAAATGATAGTAAATAATTACAGACATGATAGAAAGCTATGGACATACCTGGGACACTTAGTCATAGGATTTAAAAACACTTTTTGTGTGTTTTCTAGCATAAGAGTATTGTTTCTGAAAACAGTATTGTACTGTCAGTATCAGCAATTTTGATTTAAAAGGAAAGGTTGACCCTGACATTAGTAAGACAGGATTAATGTCAGTGGAGTTGGCAGACTATGAGTTCTGGGTCTGACAAAAGTTCAGCATATTTCTGCTGACAACTCATTTTGCCTAATCAACATCTTAATAACAGGTGAATAGATTAAGAGCAATAAGTAGGCTAAGTTTCTTATTGCTGATTGCTGTGATATTTAAAAGATTTGAATCAATAATTAGGATAATTAAGTCATTCAATGTCAACCTTCTATGCAGACATTTGAAACTATTTAAAAAAAAATAGCTGGCATGCATTCATGTGACATTTAGGTTATCCTTCCAGTCTTTGCCTTATACATGAGCAGCGGTAAAGCAGATGAAAAGGAATATTTACAAATGTACTGAGGTCAAAACAATGCTCAGTAGGAGTTATCCGAATTAACCTCTAAAGAGATGAAAATGTGATGTTTCATGTGGCTGCACACAGCTTTCATGCTGCCATTTTCCCAAAGCATTTTCACTCATATTACCTTCTTCAGTATCTACCATCATTCAGAGAATTGTACATAGCTGAGAGGATACCCAGTGGGCTACTAGCTCCATCTGTTCATTCATCAACCTTATGGCAAATGTGCAAAATGAGATGTTTGCCTAGGTTACAAACCAAAGGCAAAATTCAGTCATGAAAGTTTTTCATTAAAACAAAACATTCTTTTCTTTGGGACAGAATTATATGATGTTCCCTGTGTATTTTATAAAATAAATAATAATAATGCAACTATCATATAAATAATAGAACTGTATGAAATGTTGTATGATAGTTGATTTAATTCACACAAAACTTTAACCGACCAGAAAAGGTATATGTTTTCTTGCCTGATATAAATGTGAACAAAAAAGACACAAATATGTAAGGAATACACACACCATAGCATTTGCATATACATTTGGTGTGTACACTGTATGGTTATTTAAATCAGCAAACCAGGCAGGGTACACCTGGTACTTCCTTACAACAGTGAGCACTATTATAATCTTCCTTCTTTTTTATTTTTATTTTTTTTGTGGTTTTTCAAGACAGGGTTTCTCTGTGTAGCCCTGGCTGTCCTGTCTGCAAAGACTACTTGGGAAAGCCAACTTTATTTGTATCTATGAAAACTGGAAAATCTCACTACAGACAGAAAAGTTTTAAGCTAAATGTAAAGACTACAGAGAAATTGACAATGCCTCATGACTCAACAGGAAATTGTTATGATTGTAGATAAAGAAAAGCTTTTGAAAACAAGGAAGCCATTGAAGGAGAACATTGAGCTCATGAGGTGGTTGTACAAGTTATGAGGTATGCTACCAAAACTGAAGACCTGGTTTTTATTATTGGAACTCACTCGATAGAAGGAGAGACAGAACTCCTGCCAAGTTGTCATCTGACCTCTACATGGGCACATCCCTGTCACCTGGATGGTAATACATGTGAACATAAACTAAATGAAAGATAATTTTGAAACTGTTTTAAATATATGCTTTGTCAGTTATTCTTTAATAATTACTAGTGGAAAAAAATGTGTGACATAGAATCTACAGCACAATGAAGTTCTCAGAGAATGAGAGAATCTCAGAAACAAAAGACTTAGTATATCTGTCCAGACAAATGCTTTGTGGATGATTCTGCCTGAGTCTGTGCTTGTGTCCTCAAAAGTGTGGGCATTTGAAGAAGAAATAGCTCCCAGGAAAGAAAGTAAGGAGCTGCCTTCATGGTCTATTATCCAAGGAGCTGCGAGATTGGATGTATTTGTTCAGTGTGTGGCCTGAGATGATATTTTAAGTTATCTGTTAAGGGGTTGGAAGATCTGGCCGCTGTATAGCAAAGAAACACTTTTGTGGACTATTTAGGAAACAGAGCTTTAGTTCACAGAAAATTTCAAAACCTAGTCTGAAAAAATAAATGTTGTGCACATCAGTGACCAAGGAGGTTCACAAGGGGACTCTGAGACTGTCATTTCAACATCTCAGAACTTGGGTGAACCCAGGTAAAATGGGAGGGAACAAAATATTTGTTCTTATATGTTTGAGGAAGTAGGGTAACTCATGCTCCCCTTCGAAAGAGAACAATGAGAATTTAATATACATCACATATGAAGTTTTGTTTATATTTCTTTTTTCTAAAGTGTAGTTTATATAAATAGAAAAGAATGATTTTAAGTGTTTGGTTGATAGAAGTTTGAAAATTACATAAACCCATAGATTCTGACTCTTGCTTCTCTTTAGACTCCTTTCCCATAGCTGGACCACTTTGTCTGGCCTCAGTGGGAGGCAATGCACTTAATCCTGCTGTACTTGATGAACCAGGGTAGGTTGGTACCCATGGGGGTGTATGGCTTCCCTTCTCTAAGGAAAGGGGATGGGGGAATAATGGGAAGGATTTCTAAGGGTGGGACTGGGAGGAGAGAAGGGTAGTACGATCAATCAAGGAAAAGAGAAGAAAACAAAATTACATAAAATAAATCCTTGGAATTTGCACAATAAATTGGACAGAGACTAGCACCACATGCTTTCACGTTCCTAGAATAAGTCCCATGCTATTGAAAAACTAGTCAGGGGTTAGCTTTAATTTGGATAAAGTTCATGTATTGCTTGGCATATGAGATCCAAAAGTGTTTCTGAGCTTTATCATAATATTGCATTAATCCGTAATCTCTCACTGTTGAGTTTAAGTGTTCTAGTTTATGAACATGGGGAACTTTCCTCACTGCTTGTTATTGTTGAGTGCTAGCATTTTTTTCAACATTTGATTAATTTTGATACCCATCCATAATTATGCCATTTCAGTTTGAAATTTATAATTCTGTGACTGTTCTAATTGACCCATTTCCTCGTAGTTTGATTTTATATTTTGGACAGTTTATTTCCCTGAACCTTCGTATAACACCGCATGGTTTTTATAGGCAGGCTTATCACTACAGTTTCATTTGTAAACCTTTTTTGTGTTAATTGACATATAAGATCTAAAAGTTTTAAGTGTAAGTTTAAATACCTTTCTTATTATTTTACTTTAGTTTTCGCTTTTCCAGACTGGGTTTCTCTGTGTAGGCCTAGCTGTCCTGAAACTTGCTCTGTGACCCAGGCTGGCCTTGATCCGCCTGCTTCTGTCTCCCATATCCTTGGATTAAATCTGTGTGCCTCCACTTCCCATCTAAGAATAATTTTGATATTGAAATTGGAATAAAGACAATGAGCACATCCATTTCTAGAGTGGATTTCTTTTCTATATAATTTCTCTCTAAGGTCCTTGACTGCATATTCTTTCTAAAGCAGTCACTTTTATCATCAATCAAAATGAGTTTATTCATCAACAATTTTATTCCAATAAACTCATTCTATTTGATGGCCATCTTTGAGTTATTTTTCTCATGTTTTTTAACTTTCATCCATGGTGTTGTGACCATCACTGGCTCATTTGTTTTCATTATTGGCAGCTTTCCATTTTATGAATAAAGCACTTTATACCAGGTTCTGCAATCATTACAACATAATTTGCTGGTTGATGACATTTCATGTCTATATCAAAGTATTTTTAATTATTTGTAGTAAATTCATAGTAACCATGACTTTATCTACTAATTAAAAAGTCACTTTCATTTTAAAGTTACTTGATTTTAACTTATGTGTTCTGCTTATCTCCTTGATGTGACAGTGTTCTCATTAATTTCACACTTGCAGTGCTGATGAATATATTCCTGCAAAGGTCCTTGGTCTTTATTCAAAGTTTCTCTTAAGTTAAGTATATAAGTTAAATATATATATACACGTGTGTGTGTGTGTGTGTGTGTGTGTGTCTGTGTCTGTGTTTAATTTAGCTACATGCAATTGGATAACGCTATTGAGAAATCATTCCTGAAGAAGACTGAATATCCCTTTCTCAGTAGTCACTAACTCTTCTTTACTTAGGGATGGAGCCTTGTGAAATTGCCTCACCCACACTGTCATGTCATATATATGTATATGTGTATACACACACACACATACACACACACACGCGCGTATATATATATATATATATATATATATATATATATATATAATTAAAAAAGAGCTAATAAATTTGAGAGGGACTAAGGGACACAGGAATAGGGAGTGGAAGAAAGGGATGAGAAATGATGTAAATACAGTCCAGATGTAGGAATTCTCCGAAAACTTTAAAAAACAATTACCTGAACATACTATCTTCAGGTAGATTTTTTTCAGGACTACTATTGAGATATGTTTAGGTCCAGCTCTTGCAATAGGGACTTCTAATTCTTCAGATGTGGAACATGGTATCTTATAAACAGTGAAGTTTTATAGAGTTGGTGGTGGGAATAAACATCCCTGCTGCTCTTAAGTGGATGTTGAACAATGCTTAGCCCTTCTGGTGCCAGTCTTTGGTGGTTCTCTGTGTCACTGTCACGTGTCATGTTCACGCCTTACTTTACAGCAGTGTGTCTTATAAAAGGTTTCTGAAGGAAGAAGCACCATTTTCCTTAGTGTTGTGGCCATCGACTGATTGATGGCTTTTACTTAAAAGAAACGCCTCACAACAGTGCTCAGATGGAGAACGCTAATTGAGCTCTGAGTTGCACAAAAAAAAGAACATCAAAAGTGAAAGTTACTGAATGGAGGGGCCTTTGTGGAAGTGTGAGGGAGGAGAAAGCAGAAGTTGTGTGTGTGTGTGTGTGTGTGTGTGTGTGTGTGTGTGTGTGTGCGTGTGTGTATGTGTGTGTGTGTGTATAAACTGTAAAACAAAATGATTATTTATTTAAAAAACAACCCTCATTCCTTGATACTGATTCTCAAGCACTAGGCAAATCCTGGATTCATTTTGTCTGTTTAGAATTGTTTATTTATTGGCATTGAGTTTGAAAAACTGCTTCAGACTTAAGTGGCTTCTCACTTAGCATAAGGTTACAAAATTTTATCATTATTCATGGCCATTGTCACCTAATATTTCATTCTATTGATACGCACCCCATTTATTGACCATATGTTCCTCAGCTGATGCCTTTTGGGTTGTTTCCACTCCCGAGATTATGGCTAATACTTTTTAAAACATATGTGTACAGCTGGTGCTCTTTTGCTGGTTGAGAAAGCATTTAGAAAATATTGCTATTAGTTTTTGTATGCTTATTAGAAGATACCAGTGGTGCTTCTGTATCTCAACATTTTCTTGTGGGAAATTTTCAAATGACAAAATCAATCCTTAAAATTACCTACACATGTATCAGCTAGCTAAACATTGGTCCTGTTTCATTGAGAAGTTCCAGTTTATTCCTGGTTCTCCTTGTCTCTTGGCTCTCCACAGTTCCTCTCTACTATCCTTCTTGTTATTGTTGTGTAACACTCTATTATAATTAGGGCTTTATTGCTGTGAAGAGACACTGTGATCACAGGAAGTCATGAAGGAAAACATTTAAATGGATTGAGTTAGTTACATTTCACACATTTAATCCATTATCATCATGACGAAAAGCATGGCAGCATGCAGGCAGACATGTTGCTGGAGGAGTCGAGAATTCTAAATCTTGATGCCAAGGCAAGAGACTGTCCCACTGAGCATGGCTTGAGCATAGATCAGACATCAAGCTTGCCTCCACAGTGACATACTTCCTCCAACAGGGCCACACCTCTGAAAAATGCCACTCGCTATAACCAAGCATTGAAACACATGAGTCTGTAAAAGCCATTCCTATCCAACCACCATATTCCACTCTCTGGCCCCCATTGCCTTGTAGCTATAACATAATGGAGAAATGGATTCAGTCTAATCTCAAAAGTCCCCATAGTCTGTAACAGTCTCAAACTCATTTAAAAGTCCCACATTCAAAGTCTCTTTTGAGAATCATAAAATGTCTAACTGTAATATCCTATAGACTCAAAATTAAAAATCAGATCACAGATACTTCCAACATATAATGGCACAGAATATATATTGCTGCTTCAAAATGGAGGGAAGGGATAATAGTGAGAAAATACAGGACCAAAATAGGACCTTTTTACTATAACTTATACATTGGTCAGTGTACTAGTCATGGTTTTCTAGAGTCACAGAACTTATGAGTAGTCTATATAGTAAAGGAATTTGTTGGTGGCTTACAGTCTGTAGTTCAACTCCCCAACAATGGTCAGCAGCAGCTGTGAATGAAAGTCCAAGGATCTAGCAGTTGCTCAGTCCCACAAGGCACGAAGGTGAAGAAGAGCAAATCTTGCTTCTTCCAATGTCCTTATGTAGATCTCCAGCAGAAGGTGTGGCCCAGAATAAAGGTGTGTACCACCATGCATGAATCTGAGACTTGCTTTGTCCCAGGCTGACCTTGAACTCAGAGATCTCCTTGCCTCAGTCTCCTGGGATTAAGAGCATGTACTACTTTGCCTGAGCCTAAGCTTTTCATGACCACTATGCCTCAAGATCTCCATGATAAGATCCAGGTCAGAAACTTGTGTCTTTCAACCTCAAGATATGGATCACAGGTGAGCCTTCTAATTCTGGATTATAGTTCACTCCAGAAACAGTCAAGTTGACAATCAGGAATAGCTACTACAGTTAGCCTCTCACTACCTTTCTTTAACTTTGTTCAGCCTGTCCTTGTCATTTTTAAACTTCAATGACATAAACTTTCTTAGCTTTAAGATAAGTATGAGACCATATGGTACTTGTTAGTGATTGACATATTTAGGTTAAAATGGCAATCTCCAGTTCTATCCCCACTGTTCCAATATCAGTTTCATTATTTTAATGACTGGATTGCCTTCTGATGAGCCCATGTACCCTGCTAAGTTGGGGATTTGTGCTTTTTTCCCCCATTTCTTGTCTCTGTGGATAGGGCTTCTTTATAGACTCCATCAAATGATTTTTTTTTCTGTTTAGCAAAGAAAGCAATCAACAGAGCTGAAGCAACTTAAAAATTTGTAAAAATATGAATTATATACTTAATGTATAGTTAGGATTCAGAAGAGTGAGGAACTCCGAAAGCTCAACGGTGAAAGTACTTGTAATAAACATATGTGGACATTAGTCAGGCATGATGACACATACTTGTATACCAAAAATTCAGGAGACATAGGGAAGAAGAGAACAAGATCCAGGCTATTTTAGTCTACAAAGCAACCCTCACTAAAACAAGAAAAACAAAACAAAAGACTGAAAAGTTTTATAGCATTCCCGGACATTTGTCTTCTCACAATAATTCATAGAAATTGGCATAACTGAATATTAGAATCCCAGATGGAGCCCAGAAGCAAAATGTATAAATTTGCCTACATATACCATTTGTTATCCTTTATATGCTTCAAACTCTTTACAATCTTGCTGAAAAGAACCTCTGATTAGATAATGTTTGAGAAAAGCTCAGAGCTTAACTCAGATACCATTTATTTTGAAGCTTACAGTAAGAAAGTTGTTTCCATACAGTTTAGCTTTTTTGACTGTGGAAGATGGTATAAGGACCAAAGTTATCATGTAAGCCCCACTTACCCAAGGATGGATATGTCCTGAAATGTTGGATACTTTTGCTTATGGAAAATAGCAGGATATATGCTTTCTCTCTCCTGAAGAAGTTTGTCTTCACTGGATATGCTTGACAGAATATGGGAAGGAGTTACTAAGACAGGAGATACATCAGTGTACTGGCTGGTTTTGTGTCAACATGACACAAGCTGGAGTTATCACAGAGAAAGGAGTTTCAGTTGAGAAAATGCCTCCATGAGATCTAGCTGTAAGGCATTTTCTCAATTAGTGATCAAGGCCCTTGTGAGTGGTACCATCTGTGGGCTGGTAGTCTTGGGCTCTATAAGAAAGCCAGCTGAGCAAGCCAGGAGAAGAAGCAAGCCAGTAGGAACATCCCTCCATGGCCTCTGCATCAGCTCCTGCTTCCTGACCTGCTTGAGTTCCAGACTTGACTTTCTTTAGTGATGACAGCAACGTGGAAGTGTAAGCTGAATAAACCCTTTCCTCCCCACCTTGCTTCTTGGTCATGGTGTTTGTGCAGGAATAGAAACCCTGACTAAGACAATCAGGGTGTATCCTTGCTCCTGTTTGGATTTAATGGGAAGTATGGTGGTCTTGTGGTTTTGCCCCTTTTTTTAAGCCTCCCAAAATATGATTCGTGGCCAATTTCTGCAAACCCAGGAATAGACCATCCTGGTCAGTATTTAATTTAAGCTTGCTTCAATTTTGTCATTTTGTCTCAAAATTGTAGAACTGTTTTTTCTCCTATGATTCTCAGGATTAACATTTGGAGCTCCCACTGAGGGTAAATATATATGTTGAGAGTATTGAGACTAAGAAGGACTATGAAGATTTTTCAGGTCAGATTGAATGCTCTTTGCATTATAATATGGTTACAAGCCCATGGGGGGGGGGGGGAGTAGAATGTGGTGGAATATATATATCATTTACAACAACAGATTCCAAATTCCACCAAAATTCTGTTGAAGCTAGGCTTTTCAATTCTGGATCCTTGAAAGGCCATTATGCCATTCCTGGAATATGTTCACCTTGGGATAGGTAACCACTTTATGAATGGTAGACACGGAGTGCTACATGTAAAATAAAAACAGTAAATATTATTTCTTTCATTCTGCAGAGGTTCCTGGATTTCGATTGGGGGAATCCTGATCTGGGAATATAGAGGGCTTGGTAATGTTCAGGGCAAAGGGAAACTTGTCACAACCCATTGGTTATTTCTGGCTAATTGTGGGTTCAGTCAAAGCCACAAAACCTGGTGGCTTTTGTCTTTTCCTTCTGACTTACTTTGGCTTCTCCTGGGCTCCTGGAATTCCTAATGTAAGACTCTGGGGAACCTTAACTTACCAGAGACCCCAAAGTGAACACATGGAGTCGGGATTGATGCAAAATGCAAGAAGAATTTATTTATCCAGCATGCTGGGTTCATTCTTCATACCAAGGCGGGAGGACCACCCATGTCGGGACCTTATATAAGGATTTTAGAGCAGCAGCCACTAGGCACAATGTGATTGGCAGAATAGTGTGACTTTTAAACTGATTGGTCTTTAGGGAATGAGGTAGCATGGGCTTAATCAGCTCCTCCCTTCCAGCCTAAGTTTTCCCTAACCTGTTTCTTCCAGGAGGGGAGGGGTGCCCATGTGCTCGGAGGCCTGGGCAGACTTCTTACTGACATCCTAGGCTAGGCTTATACAAAACTTTCAATTGGCCCCTAGTGTTGTATGACATCCTGCTTTCCACTAAGATCTGTGGTACAGGTTAAAGATTGAAACCCTGTTGGTGGGCATCCAGGTGCCAGGTCTCTTTGATTTTCTTGACCCCTGTTGTCACCAGAGTCTGGGCTCATAGGTACATAGCATCTCCAAGCTCCTCAGACCCTGGTGTCAACAGGGAGTCCTAGGCACTTCAAGGAAACTCTATCTTCTGAGACTCAAGGTTAAGTTTGCAAAACCAAAAGGCTGATTATGTATTTTCAGCATATAATAGCACAAAATATACAGTGCTATTCCAAAATGAAGAATAGAGGCATAGTGAGGAAATACTGAACCAACAGAAGACTGAAACCCACCAGAGCACACTCCAAATTCTGTAAATTCCTGTCTCTTGTCAAACAGCCTAGACAGCCCTTCAGATCATTATTTGCTGCTTAAAACTGCTTTCCTGACTGCAACACACTTGTCTTTCTTGGGTTGGTTCTACTTCATGTTTACAGATCTCCTAGGCAGACATCACATGGTTCAGCCATTTTCAACATTTTGGAGTCATGAACAAAAAATGTTTAACAGCTTCAAACTATGTCCTCAGCTCCATCAGTAGCCTCCTGAGGACTAGGACTCCATTCAGGGACTCCTCTGCCACACGCCTGGCCTTAGAGGCTTTCCTTATTTAAGGAGGATGATTTCACAGTTCCTTTATTCTTGTGTCCTTGATAAAGCCAGAACTAAATGGCCAAAGCTGCCAAATTCTTCTGCCTGCTGTGGATTGAACTGGCCCTACTCCTAGAATCACATTTGCATATGCTTTGACTTGTTAATGTTAATGCTTTTCAGGCTGAAGAAGTCCCCCAGGACTCTTGTGCTTTCAGCACTTGCCTGAATGGCTGGGTCATGTCTAGCACTAAAGGCACCATATCCTTCATTCCATTTAGCCCCAGGCTTTTCTTTATAAATTTCATCTCCTGAGCACAAGACTTGGCTCCAGCATTATCTTTCCTGGTGCTCCTTTTCTACTCGAACTGTTCAGATGTATTTCTTTTTGACCCACTTGCTTGTCTTCCTTATAGATCTTCGTAAGAGTAATCACGATAAGCAATGTAAAATAGTCAAACTTAGTTTAATCTTTAAATCACTTCTGCTAATAAAATTAGCACAAAACTCTTCAATTTATATGCTGCGAGGGTTTGGAGAAAAGGAATAGAAGAAAAAATGAACGATGTAATTATATAATCTAGAAAATACAAGAAAAATACACAAACATTTAAATTGTGAAAGAAAATAAACCATTAAGTCAAAAATATCAAAATAAATCATAACAAATACTAATAATACTAACAAAAACAAGCAAAAAAAAAAAAAAAAAAAAAAAAGAAGAAGAAAAGAAAAAGAAGAAGATGAAGTTTGCATTAATATAGTACTCCTGGGCATGCCTTGGTGTGTGGTTAATAAACTCAAGTGACACTTCATTGGAAAACAGCCAAACAAACTGAATTTCTCATCTCATCAGGCATCAGTTGTAACTAGCTTCTGCCTAGGAATGTGATCTTATGTTTATTTCCACTTCTCAGTACTGGGTTATCATCTAACTTGAAGATATGCAGGTCTTGTGTGTGCTGTCATAGTCTCTATGAGTTCTTATGTGCAGCAGCCCTGTTCTTTGTGGAAGTATTTGTAATCTATCTGCTCCACTGGCTCCTACAATTTTTCTGTTTCCTCTTCTGCATCGATCCTTGAGGAGAGGGATTTGATGCTGATATCACATATAGGGCTCAGTGAGTGTTCCCACCTCATTTTTTCTTACCACTCTGTTCAAACCTTGTCTCTTCTGACTCCTTACTTTAACAGCACCTATTTCTCTCCTCTCTTTGTTACTGGCATGTTATAATTCTCAGAGAGTCTACTTTTACTTACAAGTTTATTTATATGACTTCTTCTTAGCATTGTTAAAATTGTAATGTTCAATTGATTTTAAATATTTTAATGAAAACTGGAATTTAGTTTTAAGCAGTCATATTTGTCTTTTATAACATCATGTATTTTGCATTCTGTATCTTGATGCTTTTTGTTTTCTGAACTTGGTTGTTACTAGTAACGACTCTGGCCTCTAATTCCCCTCCCTAATGATGACCCTGTTCATGGACCTGTTTCAAAGGCCTGGGCTCTGGGAGCTGAATTCTCTCGGAACCACCTATTTTAAATAACTTGTATTTATAAATCCATTTTCTGCTTCTTTGTGATGTAAATCTTTCTAATAGTCCTTTGTCAGTTTTACAACTCAGAAACATTCCTTTCAAGAAACTGCAGACTATATCTTTAAAAGGTAATCATGAAAGAAGATAAAGTCCTATTTCCCAGCTTGGGTGAAAGGGTAAGAACTTACGATCAGCTAAAACTTTACTTCACATTACCAATAAGAAGTTTACTTTTCCATTGAGCAAGGTGATCGGTAAACACCTGGGACACTGGTTTTCTCCAGCCCAGCAATTCAGGATCTCCCTAAACTTTTCCTGGGCTCCTACTGCCCAGCATGGTAATAGTCAGAGTATAATAGATTTCTGTCTGCCTTTCTTGTATCAAATATTTTTTTTAACTACTTTGCTTGTTGTCCGTTGTTTTAAAATCCTAAAACTATAAACTAAAACATTGTTCCTAACGTGAACTTATATTTCTGTTAATCATGCAATTGCGTATATTTTTTGTTCTTATTATGTACATATATTTGTATTTTATTGTCCTCTTAGGGGACAGCTATATCAGGCTCCTGTCAGCAAGCACTTCTTGGCATCATCAATAGTGTCTGTGTTTGGTGTCTGCAGATGACATGGATCCCTAGGTGGGGCAGTCATTGGATGGCTTTTCATTCTGTCTCTGCTCCACTCTTTTTTCCTGCATTTCTTTTTAGACAGGAACAATTCTGAGTTAAAATTTTTGAGATGGGTGGGTGTCCTCATCCCTCAGTAATTTTTAATTCTAAAGACATGTTGAATTGGATCTGATTGTCAAGATTATAATTTTGAATTTTTTTATATTTTACATGAGTAATTATAATATGAACCATTCCTCTTCCCAAAGGATTTTATCATAATTTATCATAACTATGTTTATATTTCTAAATCAGTTGTGCTTAGAAAGTCTGAGTCTATTTTTATTAGTATGGTGGGATTAATTTGCATTTTTATTATATGTCTTTGTTGGATCTAGGTAATGCTGGCCTTATAATTATTGGCAGAATTTCTTCTTTCAAATGTATTGGTGTGGGAGAAATGTATTTATGAGAATTAGGATTAGTTCAAGTACTTTTGGAGGATTCGGTTTTGAAATCATCAATTCATTGACTTGTAAAAATTATAGTATAACATTAAAAAGCAGCAAACCATTTTAATTTTAAATATTTGTTTGATTCCATCTTAGAATATTATATGTTTCCAGAAACTTATCTAAGTTTTCACATGTGCCTTTTTAGAGTCTAATAGGTAATGATAATTTAATGTGATCTTTGTTTTCCTGTAAATACCAATTGTAGTTTTTTTCACTCTTTAAACATTGTTTCGGAGTTCTGTTTACCTAGGTTACTCAAGATAAAAGTTTTTCTGTGTTATCACTTCAAAAATCACACAACAAAAAATATTTTCTGCCAAAACAAAACAAACTAATATGCTTTCTTCTCAATACCTCATGGAATTTTCTCCCTACTGATCACATACTTAGACATAAAACAAGTCTCAATAGATGTAAGAAAACTGAAGTAACACCCCAAATTCTATCTGGCCACTACCAATTAAAATGTGATATCAATAACCACAGAAACAGAACAGAAAGTCTGCAAACTCATGATCACTGAACAACTAACTACTTAATAAAAAATATACCAAGACATAAATTTAAAAGTTAAAGACTTTCTACAGTTGAATGAAAACAGATACACAACATAATAAAATTTATGAGACACAATGAAGTTAATTCTAAAAGGCGATTTCAAGTTCATAGCAGTAAGTGCCTACCTTGAAAGAGAGAGAGAGAGAAGGGAGAGAAAGAAGAAAGAGTGATTGATCCCAGGCTACTAACATAATAGCACACATAAAACACTCTAGAACAAAAATGGAAATCATATGCAGAAGGAGTAGACACAAAAAAATAATCAAACACAGGGCCAAAATCAATATAATAAACAAATGAACAAAATATATAAATAATGAAACAGGGTTGGCTCATTGAGGAAACTAATAAAAGTCATAAAACTTTATCTCAACTAACTAAAAGATAGACAAACTATCTAAAATTAACAAAATTATAGATGAATAGGGATATCCAACTATAGATACTGAGCAAATCCAGAGTAACTTATGGACTTTCTTTAAGAATTTTTACTTGAAGAATTTGGAAAATATAAAAGAAATGAATAATTTCCTCAATGCTTACCACATATCAAAGTTGTCTTGTGGCCATCCAGCAGCTCAGGATGAACTGGGTACCTGGAAGGGGAGTTGGAAATGAAAAAGGGACAGGGTGCGAGAGAAGGATGAAGCCAAGACAAAAGTTTCTGATCAAGGATCAAAGTTTAAATATTCAGTATTTCGGTTATATAGCAAGAACCCACAGACCCCATCCTTTGTTTCAGCTGGATTATGTTGCAAAGCAAGCTCAGTAGGCAGTCTATTCTTCTAAATTCCTGTAGGTAATTGCAAGTGCAACAAGGTGGATGACTCCACCTGGGTCTTTAAGGTCCAACTGTGGCAAACACTCAAGGTCTATTCACCCTACTCAAGGCTGGGGATAGGGTGTATTATATGAATATTAGATAAGTCATTTAAAAAATTCTGTAACTGCTGGTAAAACAGAAAGAGTAAGTAAAAGTCTCCCAACCAAAGAAAAGCCAAGGTCCAGATGATATTTGGTACAAAATTCTACCAGACTTTCAAGGAAGAGTTAATGTTAGTACTCCTTAAATTATTTCACAAGATGGAAATAGAAGGAACATTGCCCAATACATTTTATGAGGCCATTATCCTGATGTCCAAACCACAAAAAGACCTAACAAAGAAAAAGAATTAAAAAGCAATTTTCTTATGAACATACATGCAAAATTTTAACAAAATACTTGTATACCAAATCCAAGAACACATAAAACAATCATCTACCATGACAAGAAGTCTTCATCCTAGATATGCAGAGATGGTTCACCATATGTTAATTGAAAATTAATGTGCCATATTAACAAAATAAAAGACAATATCTATATAATCTTCTCATTAGATTCAGAAATAGACATTAAAAAAATCCAACCCAGCTTCTTAATGAATGTTTTGGAAAGAGTAGTTATGTTATGAACACACCTCAACATAATAAAAGCATTTTACATCAAACCCTTATTTAACGTCAACATAAATGGAAAGAAACTCAGAGAAATTCTATTAAAACTAGAAACAAAACAAGTTTATCCACTTTTTAATTCCTATTTATTAAATACTTGAAGTCTTAGTTAGAGCAATAGTACAGTTGAAGGGGAATGCAAATTGGAAAGGAAGAAGTCAAAGTGCCATTATTTGAAGATGATCTGATAATGTGTGTGTGTGTGTGTGTGTGTGTGTGTGTGTGTGTGTGTGTGTGTGTGTGTGTGCGTGTGTGTGAGAGAGAGAGAGAGAGAGAGAGACCAAGTGACCCCAAAACTCCACTGGAGGGGGGCATTGTTCAAGAATTTTTTTTAAAATATAAACTTCTGGATTACAAAGAACATTGTCATCTGGACAAAGTGGCAGTCTACAGAATGGGAAAAATTTTTTATCAAATATACATCCAGTCGAGGACTAATATTAAAAATATATAAAGAACTGAAAAGAAACAGACCTAGGTATCAAAAACAAATAACTCAATTTTTAAAAGGGGGTATAGATGTAAACAGAGATTTCTCAAAAAAGAAACATCAAATGGCTGAGAAACACTTTAAAGATGATTAGTATCCTTAGCCAAAATTGAAATGCAAAATCAAAACTCCTTAGAAATTTCTTAATATACCAGTTAGAGTAGCCAAATTTAATAAATAATAGTAATTAAAAAAAAAAAAAAAAACCAAACAAGCAAAATACCAAAGGCAGCTCATGCAGATGAGGATGTGGAGTAGGGGCAGTACATGCCCAGTTCTGGTAGAAATGAGTATTTGTACCTCCACTATGTCAATTAGTGTGGAGGTTCCTGAGGATGACAGGAATTAATCTACATCAAGATACAACCATACCATTCTTGAATATATACCCAAAGGATGCTTCATCCTACTGCAAGACACTTGTTCAGCCATGTTTATTGGTGCTCTACTATAATAATATCCAGAAATTGGCAACAACCTAGATGTTCCTCAACAGAAGAATGAATGAAGAAAATGTGCCATATTTTCACAATGGAATATTACTAGGAGAGTAAAAAAAAATGAAATCAGAAAATTGGCAGTAAATACGTACCACTAAAATTAAGACAACATAATTTTGAGTGAGATAACTCAGTTCTAGAAAGACAAATATGGTGTGTACTCATTTGTATGTATATTAGATGCCGAGTTAAAAATAACCAAGGTACAATCTGAACAATCACAGAGGTTAGTAGTAGAGTGTGTGACTAGGAGTCAGGCTTTTAGCTCTGCTAGGAAAGGTAAATTGGATAGATATGTATGGATGGATTGGAGTGTGACTAGACTGGGTGAATCAAATGGGAAATGGGAGAGAGGAGGCAGGTGACAGAACATATATTGGGAGGCACTGAAAAATGAAGTGCCCAATAAAGTAGAAGCTTCAGTAAATATATACATATATTGTTGTAGGTAGTCTGGTGCTGTGTATACAAATGCTAAATTCTTGGGGGAGGCCGCCAACCCTACATTGCCTCCAGATGACAAAATTCTTATATACACTGGCCTTTGTTGTGTTAATCTTGATGTACAATTAAGTTAATTGGCTAAGAAAAGGCTAAAACCTGTAATTGAGCAGTAGAGGAGAGAAAGGCAGGATTTGAAGATTGAATGAGGGGGTCTCTGGAGAGACTAGGAGAAAAAGGAGAAAAGAGACAGAGAAAGGAAGAGGCCAGGAGATGTGCATCCTAAGGACAGACTGATGGAGCAAAAAGCCTAGACAGGCAAGACTCAGATATCAAGTAACAAGTGGCATACGTTTGGGGTATAAGTTAGAATAACTCAATATTTACCCAATCTTTGCTTAAAGTTGTAAATAAAATACCAGAATTTTGTGTATTTTATACATAGTAAGTAAAATAAATCTGCCATTTATATATGGGATCACTGGGCACAAAATCCAAGATTAGGACACAAAAATTCAGGCTTTCAGGACATGTGATTTGGCTCCTTTGGGAACTGTGGTGGTGGCAGGCTGAACACATGAGCAGAAGCCTATAAGCAGTGGGTAGAATGGGGAAGTGGAGGCTGATGAAATTTACTAGCTGGATGGCAGGCTGAATTCCTTTTCGAGGTATCTAGAATGTTCATGGGAAGGCAGCAGACCAATTCTGGTCAGTGCTGCAGATCATGCAGAGGCCTGGAGCTTGAGGAAAGCAGAGGGCAAACAGCCACCCCAGCCCAAACTGACAAAGGCAGCCTGCTAAATGAAGTCATGGGGGGCAGAATTAACTGCCATAGACTCCTGCTGGTCTAAGGAACAACAGGCCAAATGGAACATTTTCCTTTGCAGTGGGATGAAAAAGTCCCAAATTTCTAACTAGTAAAGGATTAGATTTTAAAACAATAAGAGAGGAAAAGAAAGAGAATAAATATAAAATATCATAAATGAATATAAATAGTTTACAATGGTAAATGTAAGTCCTTGAGGAAAGAATTGGAGATTAAAAGAAATAATATATGTTAAAAATGGAAAAACAAAAACAAAAAAACCTTCTGAATTAAACCAGTCTGTTATTTAAAGGATGTCCTAACCTCAGAATAGAAAACAGAAATGTGTTACTCTAGGGGAGAGGTTAGATCTATATCTCACAGGAAGAGAGAAAAGAGAAGCTATGAATTCCATCCATACTGTTGATAAAAATCAGATATGACAGGAGGAGAACCCCTGAACATCTTGACTACAGGCAGGAAGAAAGAAATAAAAGACCAAGACAGGCAATGTATAAGCTGATTCCTCTATATGGTATCAGCTTTGAAACTGGCTGAGACATGAATATCAATATTGATACAAAGTCCTTAGGACTTGTCATACCATTCTTTTAATTGGCATAGATAAACATTTATAATATAGTTTGGTTAGAGTCCATGCTAACTTATCAGAAACACAAATGTCTTTCATTTGCTCAAAGAGGAAAGAATCTTCATTAACTGATCAATGTACACTGCACATCCCATACATATGTTAATGCAGAACTGTGTATTACTTGTAAGAGCTTATATGTTCACTGGGAATAGCAACCAAACATCCCAAACAAGATCCAACCAGCAGATGCTGAGATGCTGCTGTTTCCTCCAAAGACTTGCTTCTAAGACAGCTTCAAAGAAAGCTGCTGACCCTGGATGACCTTAATCTATCCAGTTTTACAGATTGATCAAGTCAGAACTTCACTTAAGCTTAAAGTTTTGCTTTTAATTGGATATTTTCTTTATTTGCATTTTAAATGTAATCCCCTTTCCAAGTTCCCCCCAACCCTGAAAGCCCCTATGCCATCCCTCTCCCCCTGCTTCTATGAGGGTTCCCCCACCTACGGACCAACTCCTGCCTCTCCATCATGGGCCACTGAACCTTCACAGAATCAAGGGCCTCTCCTCCCATTGATGCACA
Organism: Uromys caudimaculatus; assembly: GCA_028551405.1. NCBI lineage: Eukaryota > Metazoa > Chordata > Mammalia > Rodentia > Muridae > Uromys > Uromys caudimaculatus. The sequence continues at coordinate 3,246,892 of CM052720.1, read as the reverse complement.
ACAAGGTCATTCTCTGCTATATATGAGGCTGGAGCCGTGGGTCCTCCATATGTACTGATTGGTTGGTGGTTTAGTCCCTGGGAGCTCTTGGGGGGCTGGTTGGTTGATATTATTGTTCTTTCTAAGGGGTTGCAAACCCCTTCTCCTAACTCCTCCATTGGAGACCCCTTATTCAGTCCAATGGTTGGCTGCGAGCTTCCACATCTGTATATGTCAGTCTCTGGTAGAGACAGCTATATTAGGCTCCTGTCAGCAAGCACTTCTTGGTATCCACAATAGTGTCTGGGTTTGGTGACTATATATGGATGTATGCCCAGGTGGGGCAGTCCCTGAACGGCTTTTCCTTCCAGTCTCTGTTCCATACTTTGTCTCCATATTTCCTCTTGTGAGTATTTTGTTTCCCCTTATAAGAAATATAGAAGCACCCACACCAGTCTTCCTTCTTCTTGAGCTTCATGTGGTCTGTGAATTGCATCTTGAGTATTCTGAGCTTCTGGGCTAATGTCCACTTATCAATGAGTACATACCATCTGTGTTCTTTTGTGACTGAGATACCTCACTCAGGATGATATTTTCAAGTTCCATCCATTTGCCTGCCAATATCATGAAGTAATTGTTTTAATAGCTGAGTAGTACTCCAGTGTAAATGTACCACATTTTCTGTATCCATTCCTCTGTTGAAGGACTTCTGGGTTCTTTCCAGCTTCTGGCTATTATAAATAAGGCTGCTATGTGTCGGAGACAAAGGCTTTGGCCTTGGCATATTCTGCTAGATGAAGGATCCCAGGTTTGACTTATTTTGCTAGCCACAGTGTCTCGGACCTCAGCGGGCATTCCTTTGATTCCTTTTTGCCAGATATCAGATTATCTTGCTTTGTATCTATGGCCCTGACTTTTAGGCTTGGCTTGATTAGCAACACAAAGAGTTCCAGCTTCACAGCAGGCATTCCTTCCTGTTCTGAACCGCCTACAGTCCCGGGACAATAATGACATATAATTATGTGTGTGACGTCTGGTTACATTATGAATTTCCCCTCCCTCTTCCATTTCCCGCCCAAAAGTGTTTAAAAATATGTAACATTAAAGATTAAACAGAGCTTGATCGGGTCTCATCTTGCTCCTATGCATCTCTCTGTCTCCTGTCTCTTTCCCCGCCGACGGTTTCTCTCTACAGCACAGAGCACCCACTGGTGGGAACTTCGAACCTAGTCAATAGCCTATCCTGGAAGAGCTCTCCAGGACATGGTGGGTAGCAAGCTCTTTGCAGCTATGAACATAGTGGAGCATGTGTCCTTGTTATATGTTGGAGCATCTTTTGGGTATATGCCCAGGAGTGGTATAGCTGGGTCCTCAGGTAATACTATGTTCAATTTTTTGAGGAACTGCCAGACTAATTTCTAGAGTGGTTGTACCAGCTTGCAATCCTACCAACAGTAGAGGAGTGTTTCTCTTTCTCTACATCTTGCCAGCCTCTGCTGGTACTTGAGATTTTGATCTTAGCCATTCTGACTGGTGTGGGGTGGAATCTCAGGGTTGTATTGATTTGCATTTTCCTGATGACTAAGGATGTTGAACATTTCTTTAGATGCTTCTTGGTCATTCGAGTTTCCTTAGTTGAATTCTTTATTTAGCTCTGTATTCCATTTTTAATAGGGTTATTTGATTCTCTGAAATCTAACTTGAGTTTTTTGTATATATTAGATATTAGCCCTCTATCAGATGTAGGATTGGTAAAGATCTTTTCCCAATCTGTTTTTTGCCATTTTGCCCTATTGGCAGTGTCCTTTGCCTTATAGAAGCTTTGCAATTTTATGAGGTTCAATTTGTCAATTGTTGATCTTAGAGCATAAGCCATTGGTGTTCTCTTCAGGAAATTTTACCCTGTGCCCAGGTATTCAAGGTTCTTCTCCACCTAAACTTTCTCAGTATACAGAGAAATGGCGAGAAATTCTAAAGCTAGCTTTCTTAAGACTAACCATTTTCCAACGTGGGAGGACCATGAAAAATGAAATACTATGCTTCAGAAGAACAGGAAGCAATTTTAAGAGATTAGCATCCCATTCTCATAAGGTGGGGTGGGTAGGGTTTGGTCTTTCTATTGGGTGAAGGATGCTCGTCATTATAAAAAGGTGGATTATGAGCTATTAATCTGTCTTGATCAGGGAAAAAACAAGGTATAGGAGGCAAGACTCACATAATTAAGCTTAATTTGTTTAGGATTTTAAAATATGGTTTTAAGTCTAAGAAGATATTTTAGGATGGTAATGCAAATTAGGATAGAAAATAATTTAGATACAGACTTTGAATTCATCAAGATAGGATAGATAATAGAATACTTTCTTCTTCTAAATTGTCAAATACATATGGACTTGACATTATTAGTGTAAATCTTACCTAATAGTTGTCATAATTATTTCATAATTGTTATTAGTGTACATAATTTATTATTGTAAAAAGTAAGAGGTTTTTATTAGACAAAAGGGGGAAATGTTGGAGATTGGTCTGGTGCTATGTATACAAATGCTCAATTCTGTACCCAAAGATCTAGTTATGCCCAGATGAGAATTCTCAAGTACACTGGCCTTTGTTGTATAAACCTTGCTCCCCAACTTAAAGTTAATTGGTTAATAAAAGGCTAGAGCCTTTGATTGGGCAATAGAGGGAGAAAGGGAAAGCTTGACAATGGAATGATGGAAGAACAAGAGGGGAAGGGGAAAGGAGACAGAGAGAGGAGCAGGCCACAATGAAAGGAGATAATCTGTCCTCCAATCTAGACTCATGGCTTATAAATAAAACATCATGATTTTGTGTCTTTTATATGGGTTGGCTGTAATAAATAATTTATTTATAATATCTGAAGGTGATATAAAATGATATAAATAAAACTGAAAATTAACAGCACAGACAGAACCCCAACTGTACTTTTCTTGTCATGCAATTAAGCATTCAGTACCAGGATCAGCTTATATTTAATTGAATTATTGTCAAATAGGGTTCCTTTGAAACCCCCAAACACGCAAGACCGTTGCAAAGACCATATTTTTCACTCTATGAAATGATAGCAAAACCACATTGGTGAAGACACAATCTACACAACTCATTGAACATGAAGAAGTCGAGTTGGCACCTACATAAACTCTTTACCTCTACACGCTAGGGTCATTAGTACAGGAAGGTATTTTTCGCACTACCAAAGGAGAAATGTAAACATGATCCCAGCCACAAACAATTTGATTCACAATGATGTCCTGTCTTCAAGTTATGGTAGGGCAATGCTGTCACTGAATTTGTAAGTATCCAGCCAATATCTAATATGACTGAAGGCCCACATCACCTAGGGTGACCAAGAACCCGAGAATAGATTAGCCAGGGATATAGGGTAAAACTAAATACTACTCTTACTTTTTAAAGCCACAACCAAATGATTCTCAATGACATTCTGCTTCTGATATATTCATACATCAATGCCTTACTTAGCCATCATCCGAGAAGCTTCCTTCTGCAATAAAAGGGAACAAATACAGAGAATCACATGAGACAATGTTCAAAGAGTAAGAGATTGTGGAACACTAAGCCCTAAATAAGATGTCTCCATCAATTCCTTACCCTCAGAGCTCAGAGACAGCTGCAAAAGCGGAGACAGGAAAAGTCTAAGAGCCAGAAGGGATGGAGTACACCAAGACAACAAGACCCTCTAAATCAACAGCATCAGCATACATATATAACGTCACAGAGACAGCATGCATAGATCCTGCACATGTCTTCACAGATGAGGTCCTAGAACAGAAAAGAATAGTGGACACATGCAGCACGGTGGGCCATGAGAGAAAGCCTAGTAAGGTTAAGCTAAGGCTAGAAGCCCTGGAGACACTGAAGGCAGGAGCTTTCCCTGCTCCCTGCACCAGGTCCCTGTCACATAGCTGCAGCCCTCAGAGCCCCCATGGAGGAGAGAATTGTGGCCCTCAGTCACATAGGGGCAACACCACAAGCCCTTCCACATGTAGATGAGACATCTCTAACCTCTCAGACCAAGTCAATAGGAAGAATCTACTACTGTCAGACTCCAACCTACCCAAAAACTATCTATAAAGATCCTATCCAGAAGGAATGAAGTTATGGGAGAATTGCTCTGTCATCTGAGAGCTTCTGTCATAAGAGCTGTAACACCACCAGCAGGGAAGAGAACTGCTCTTCCAAAATGCCACCAGAAACTCTCCTGCACCCCCTCGCTGTCTAGTCAGACTCCAGCCAGCTTAACCCTGCCGGCTCCTTGCATGCTGCCAGTGCATCTCATCAACAGCAGCTACAGCGGTGGAGGCAGCAGAGGCAATTCCCCCTCTCTGCTTATGACCTTTCTCCTTCCCTTGAACCCTCCCACATGGCCAGGTCAGAGATCTCCATGGAAAGCCTCCAGCACCCAGGCCCATAGACACATGCCCTCATCCCTACCACGGTAGATATTTCCTACTGATATTCACTTGCGAGTGAAAATGTAGCTTCCTTTTCACTACAGAAACTATTCTTAAGGGTAAGTTGCATGCTAACCAATAGATCATGAACAGAAAACAGATTTCAAGAGCATCTATATGTATATTCTCTCTTTTTACCCAATAGCCCTTGATATATATATATTAAGACTTTCAGTTTACTGTTTATATGGGGAATCCTGAGTGTGGAAATTACTGGGTCTATATGGGTATATCTATTTGTGTGTGTGTGTGTGTCTGTGCATGTGTGCCTTTTCTTAGGCTCTTTTCTTTCTGTTTGTTTCATCTTATTCCAATGTGTTAATTTTTGTTTTGTTTTACTATATTATATTTTATTTTATCATTATCTTTTAGTAGCCTCCTTTTCTAATGAGAGAGAAAAAGGGTGTAGATCTAGATGGGAGGAGATGGGGGAAGAAACTGGGACAAGTTGAAGAAAGGGAATTGACAGTCAGGACATTTTATGTGAGAGAGAAAAAATTATTTTCAATTAAAAAAAATAAAAATATTCCTAAAATCCTTTAACATCAATTAATTAATAAGATGATATGAATTTGAAAGAGACCAAAGACAGATGAATAGATTTTTAAAAGAGGAAAGAGACATAGAAATGGCTTACTTGTATTTTAGACTTAAAAACTAAGGGAAGTAAATAAAACTCCTTTTTAGTTTTTGGAGGTTTTTATTCATGTTGTGATTCCTTCAAATTGAACTATTGATACTGTATTTTCAATACTCTGCATAATTTAATAAGCCATATTTTGCTTTCATATGTTTCCAACAAATTGAATATGTCTTTTAATATATTCAATTCTAGGCTGATCATGCTGAAGCATCTTGCTTGTATACTCATGTCTTTTTTTCTTGATTTCTAGTTTAAATCTTTTGTGTTCTGAGATGTCATTATTTGAATTATTTAAAATTTACTCAGTGTTTATCTACGTCTAGTATATTTTTTATTCAGAAGAGAGCTCTGTGCAGTAATGAGAAAACTATATTTTACAGCTGCTGAATGAAATACTCTGTAATTATCTTTTACATTGACTACACCTGTGTGGATTTGCAGCTTAGCTGTATTTTCACTGATTCAAGTGGGCAGTTGAAGTTCAATTATTTTATTGGACTCACACTCATGAATAGATTCAATAATATTTGCTTTACAAATTTGCTTATTCTAATTTTAGAGGCACATTTATTACAATTTTACCTTATCTCCATGAACTTATCTGTTTTCCTCTGTCTGTATGAACACCAATTTCCCTCATTTCAGTGTTTTATGTAGTCTCCGTTTCGTGTTGTGACTTCTGCTCGAATAGTTTTTCCCAATGACTTAGAGCATCTTTTTAAGCCCTTTATTTTTATTTCTTTCATATTTCAAAAATGTTTTTGAAAAGTTAAGCAATTCTTGTTTGTATTAGTTTATTGTGATATGGCAGTATTGAGTTGTTAAAGGTTCAGATGTAGCTAACTTGTCTTGAGTGTACCAAGAAGGATTGCCAAAGAAGTAAAACAAAAAGCGATGTCCAAAAATCTTAGTTGGGACTAAGAAGTAAGAGGTCAAAGTAAATAAATGAAGAAAATCATGTTTTATTGGCATCATCCAAATGATAGATGATAAGCTGTGGCACTTACTCATATGGACTGAATTTATGGTTACAAAAGTAGTCCAGACATCTTCTGTTCCCTAGGAACATCGAATGGTATAGGAAAATTCATTGTCCCGATGTTCATCAATAAATTTTTTCCTCAGCCCAATAGGCAGATATATCTATTATGGTTGATTTAACAGCTTATAAAATATATCTATAATTGTGCCATCTTAAAAATGGGAATCATATATTACCTTCATTTTACTGTTTTCTGATACAAGTTGATAAATTTAATATGCTTATATGTTATATGTATAAGTTGATATGTTTAGTATGCTTAGAAGAATTTTTTCAACAAAATTAATCATATTAATTAAAATTTTATAAGGTTGTCTCAAAAAAAAAAAAACATGCACAATCAACTCCATTTTCAATATTTTTTTAAAAATGGGATTCTTCCTTTTCTTTCGCTCTTTTTTCTCTTTCTTTTTTTTTTTTTTTAAGATTTTATTTATTTTATATATATGACGAGTACACTGTGGTTGTCTTCAGAGGGCATCAGATCCTATTTCAGATGGTTGTGAGCCACCATGTGGTTGCTGGGAATTGAACTCATGACCTCTGGAAGAGCAGTCTGTGCTCTTAATCGCTGAGCCATCTCTCCAGCCTCTAGTTTCAATATTTTTAAAACATAATTTTTAGGTGACAATACTAATTTCAGCCCTTACTAAATTTCATATTTACTGTCCTTATTAAATAATTTTTGGCCATTTAGTTTATTCTATTGGAAGGTTATTTTACTTCAGTGACTTATGAGCAATTTTTGACAACTACTTCACTGTGAAAGTTCAGAAAGCATAAATTGCATATCCTCACGGTTAAAGTGCTCTAAAATGAAAATAAAGTGATTATAGGCAGTGCTTACTGTAAACAACAGAAGATGCACTGAGAGAGCACAAGTGTTAGGTGAAACAAACATTCTGAGACTAAAGTGTGATTGCGGTTGAATTCCATCTTCAGAGAAGTGGCCGGAAGAAAATATTTACGGTTCAAAAGATTACAGCAGGAAATTTCATTAGGAGTACTTTGAATTTAAGTCCAATCTCAGGCCAAAGATTAGAGAAAGCCATGGAAAACTCTTGATTGGTTGAATGCTTTTTGGTGGCGGTTGCTGAAAAAGGAGGCTGTGTAGTAACTACTTGAACATGTAGTATAGGAAGATACTCCTTGAACTTCTAGGCCAGAATATGGGAGGATTTACCCCCAAATCCTAGGCAGACTATCAAGCTAAAAAAATAAAATAGTAAAGGAGAAAAACCATTAGTGTTCATAGATAACATTAAAGTAACTATAAAAGTTGAATGGTGTTGTGGGAAATATTATAAAAGAACCAGCAATCTTCCCACGCGGCCACTGTGTGGCCCCACGCATTCCTGCTGGACTCCTCTGTGCCCACCAACTCTCCGGCGGGGCCTGCAGGGCCGGAGCTCCCAGGTTGCTTTGCTGCCACTCCAGCCCTACAATGACCATCCACCCTGTGGTCAGCCGCCACAATACCCATTTATCCAGTAGAATCAAAACTCTTAATGCTCATAGTTGACCAATCAGATTTATATATCAATAAATTCTCAATACACAAGATGTCAATAAAATAATTCCAGAAGCAATTGATAATGATAAAAGCTGCCCACCTAATTAGACAAATTATCCCAATATTCTAACCTTTATGATATCATAACTACCTGTGGCTGGTTAAAACCACACTGGTTCACATCTGCCTCCATCTTGGCCCTCCTCCTTCTCCTCAGATGCTCTCCCTGTCTCTGTAAACCCTAGCTCTGCCTCCAGTTTCCCTGTCCAATCACAAGCCACCTGCTGTATTAACTAATGTGATTGGACAGGGAGAATCCTGTCACAGAATGGAAATTTGTGGCTTAGAAATGGAAAAGTCATTAGTATTTCTTAGAAAACGATTGCATTAGATACTCGCAATGAGGAATCATCAAAGCTTTGTTAAAATAAACTTTTTTTGTCTTAGAAATGAGCAATTAAGAAAATCTGACATTACGTATAGTGAAAATGACCACTATGTGTAGAAATACATGTTTTTATTTAAGAAGATTCTATTCACTCAGTCCCAAATAAACACTGGATAATTTTCAAGATGATTGTCCTCAAGCTTTCATAGTATGTAGGAAAACTTGTATAGAAAGTGAAGGTCGATAAAGACTTGCAGAAAACAGTAATTTCCAAAAATTAAAAAATAAAACTTCCATCTGGTAACAAGGCTTATTAAAAGGCTGTATTACTCAAGCAATATGATATTGGCATAGGAATATATTAATGAATCAATAAAATATTGTCCAGAAACTAGATAATAAAATGGTTTGGGCAATTTAGAGACTCAAGGTAGGTAATTGCAAATGTTGGTACTAGTTATATGTAGAGAATTAATAAAGTAACACATCATCCCACGGAACTCACAAACATTGCATCTTGAATAAATAATATAATGATGTAAAAAAAATATTTTTTTTTAATCCCCTGCTCCTAGCTTGGGCTTGCATGCTGGACTATCTGAGCCAATGGAGATTTCTTTGTGGTGAGTAAATTTTGAGGCCGGGCTGATGTTAAACATGAGTGTGTTCAGTGGACATTAGGAGCAAAGGCTGAACACAGGAGTCACACAGCTGGAACTTTAGAACTGAAGAGGCAGAAGGCGGAAGGATATTAACGTAAAGAACAGCATGTACTAAATATCAGCAAAATCTATGTACATGCGTAAGTATGCTGATACGCAAGTGTTTCTAGATTTCTTTTTCTTCTCATGAGTATGCTGTCTTGTTGATAATAATATTTAATACATTTGAAATAAAATATTTTAATTTCATAGTTTTCATTCAAACAACTTCTGAAATTTAAGTAGAGATTTCACAGTCATTGTCATGATAATTCACTATTTTTATTAATAATAAAATCACATGAATACATATAAACATGTGTTTTAAATACATATATATTCAAAATGAGTTATTGAATTGAAGTTGTCACTTAGATTTTCATTTACCTTCTATTCTCAGTGCTTCATTGGATAAGTATTTCATCTATAATTTTATTTTTAAACTTATGTTAATAATTCATTATTAAATCATAATAAAGTCTAAATTTATGGAATTTATCAAACTAATATTTGACTTATAGTTTACTAAAATTTAGCTAAAGGAATATGCTGAAAGTGAAGTGCAAGAGTAAAGAAAAACAAATTAGTAAAATAAAATGCTAATTACAGTAAAATATTGACAAATATTGACTAAATTTGTGGGAACAAATAGGAAAGTGGCAATATAGTATCACGTAAATATTTGCTTAGAACTACAAAATTAAATGTGCACAATTTAATTTTGCTACTTCCATAGTTTTGGTTTAGCTATGAATTATTTTTTCACAGAAACAATAATGAATTTTATTTTTACTTCGAAATATCCTTAATTAATATAGTCCAATAACTGTATGGGTAGCATTCTGCTGGACCATGAAGAAAATGAGTTGCATACAGTAAAAAAGAAAGAAGAAACTTATATTTGGAATAACAGTCCGAAGATAGCTCAGAAGAGAGGAGAACATGAAGTTATTTTCCAGATCTGAAGAGTGAATTATGTATACCATTAGGAAATCTTCAATGCTGAAGACAGATTGAAAGACTCTAAGTAGAATATAACAGGCCTAACTTAGGATGAAAAGTAGTGGTCAGATCAGAATCCTGCGTACTTGAGATACTACACCTCACTTTGTATTCATTAATTAAAGACATTATGGTGGAGAAACATTGGACAAGGAGAGAGAGGAGAAACAAAGGGAAGGAGGGAGAGAGAAGAGATAAAGGGGGAAGGAAGAAAAGGAAGTTGCTGAAGCACAAGGAAAGGACGTATTAAGAGGAAGAGTAGGAAGAAGCTAGGGAACTACTGTCTTTTGAAACTGATTTGTTTTTAAGTGTTTTATTCCTCATCACCACATGTTTACGCATGCTCATCATCATGTGTGCCCATGATCATTATTATGTGTGCCGACATTATGATGTGTGTACAATGGTGATCACCATGTGTGTACTCTACCATTATTATGTGTATACAAACGATCCTTCTTATATGGGTGCACAATTATTTCCGTGTGTGTGCACATGTCAATGCACATGTGTGCTATTGTGCACAAGGGGAGGTCAGAGGACAGTTTTCAGAAATTGTTTCTCTCCTTCCAGGATGGCATCCAGGGATTGAACTAAGGCGGCCAAGCTCACACAAGTACTCTGATCTATGATGTCCCAGGTCCTTTCTTCATGTTATTCTAATGAAGATAATCAGCATTAAAAACACAACCCTAGGGCTGGAGAGATGGCTCAGTGGTTAAGAGCATTGACTGCTCTTCCAGAGGTCCTGGGTTCAATTCCCAGCAACCATATTGTGGCTCACAGTCATCTGTAGTGGGGCCTGATGCTGTCTTCTGGTGTGTCTGAAGGCAGCTACAGTATACTCACCTAAATAAAAATAAATAAATCTTTAAAAAAACACAACCTTAAATGAGTAATGCTTAATATTTTCCTCCAGAAAAAGCCATAGACAAAAAAAAAAAAAGCAAAAAGCAAAAAGCAAAAAGCAAAAACCTTTGCCTGTTATAGAGAGTTGAAATATTAGCAGCAATCTCATTGTTTTATAGGAAATCACAGTAATGTTAGATTATCATGAGGTTACAGTGCATTATAATTAATTACAATACTCAGATGTCCTCGCATTGGTCAGATTAGTGCAGGTTTCATTTGCTTCTCTCTCAATAATATATGTTCCTTTTGTAAATTTATTTCTTCCCTTAAGAGAGTCAATTCATTACGATTAATGTGAATTATCACTTCAATAATGAGGTGTAATTGTTTTTAAAAAGTATCAAATCATTTGAAAAGCTATAATTATGGTGCTTGTTTAATTCAAGCAGGCACTACAATATATGCACAAGTATTCTAAACATCCTCATGTATACTGAGTACCAGGTTCACACTTGATTAATTCTGTGTCTTTTCTATGTTGTTTGCACCTGCCATAATATCCCTAAAGCTCTGCTTTCACACTCATCTCAGGGCTCATGGATCAGATCAATTAGCCAAGGCCACCTTATGGGCCATACTTATTATTTTTTGGTCTTCCACATTATGATAGTACCACCACTGTATTATTTTTGTGAATGTGAGCAATATAATATCTATTAAATTATTGGAATAAACGTTGCATATATTAGTCCATGCATTTTAGAAGTATGCTATGCTTCATAATATAAACAGCTCCTTCTCTTTCTTTTCCTTATTACCCTCAATAACAGGATTACAATTATACAACTAGTCAAGGCACCAAAATATTAGTATAGCAGAGTATGATTGGGAATCATTTCTTGATTTCTTTTTTATGCCAGTTGTTTTTGGTTCTACTGTGTATTGTGGTCATTCAGTTAGTATAAGGCGTGTAGTTTCCTGACTTGGGTTTCAAGTTAAACCAAATATGGGTTGGTCACTCCCACATGTTCTGTGACACCATTACCCCAGCACATCTTGCAGGAAGGAAAGGTTGTAGGAAGGGATTTTTGTGTTTGTTTCAGTGTTTAGGTTTCTCATTCCATAGCCTGTAGAGTACCTTCTTGTACCAAATTGACTGGAATATATAAATGAAGGCTCCATGCCCACACCAGCTTGACCTCTATATGTTCAATGAGTGGAAATTGTTCTCAGCAGTGGGTTCCCTTTGCCAGTTTTCAAAGGACAAGCAACCCTCTGTCCTTGGATCAGCCTGGGTTGTTCAGGGTCTCCACAGGATGTCCTTCATCAACAGCTCAATCAAATGTAAGTGAGTCCCACTACTAGATGCCTTGCCCGGTGACAAACATGACCAATTCAGACCCTGTATTCTCTATCACTAAGAGTCTTCATTAGGGTCATCCTCATAGATTCCAGAAAATGTCCACTGTCCTAGGTTTCCACAGGGTCCATTAATTCTTCCCCAATCCCAGCTTTCTCTCCCTATATTCTCTTCCTCCATACCACCTGCTGCTGTCTGCGCTTGTCCCCTCCTGTCTTTAGTCTACCCACAGAAACTATTCTACTTCTTTCCCCTTCCCAGAGATCCTTGCTTCCTCCCATAGCCCCCTTCTTTATCTCAACTCTCTGGGGCTGAAAGATTGTAGCTTGATTAGCATTTCCTTAATAGCTAGTCTTCAAATCCTATGACCTCTTGATTATTTGTTTATTTTTTTATGATTCATTCATGTATTGTTATGTATAGATGATCAACATTAGGAATGTTAAAGATTTCTCAAACTTGAATTTCAAAACTCAAATCATGAAGGTTCATTAAAATTCATTTGGGTGGCTCATGCCTGTAATCCTTTCCCTGGATAGGATGAGGCAGGATAGTCTACAATGGCAGTGAACATGGCAAAACCCATCTCAAAACCGAGCAACAAACCAGCCAAACAAATGAGCAACCAAAAACGAATCCTCCAAATAAAGATAAACCAACAACAACAATGATAACAAGGAAAAATAAAAACTCCAAGGAAGCAACGTAAAATTAAAACAAAAAAATATAGTATACACACACACACACACACACACACACACACACACACACAGTATATATGAGAAACAAGAAAACAATGGAAAACTTTCAATATTAGTTTTGAGACTCTTTGCTTCTGATCATCACTTTATATAAGAGGGATTTGTCCTGGCTGTTTGACTCATCTGATTCCTGGAGTTTAACCGTTATGAACTGTTTCAGACAGAGCAGTGATCGATGGCCTGCAGAATGTTCTCACTGTCTACACTGATGTGTAGTTAAGGAAAAGCCAATATCTGAAGGATTCAAGCAATGTTTCAATAATGACATCTTTAAAATGACCAACTGAAGCTGATGACAAAATTGTTCAGTGACAGATATATGTGGTATCTCTACAGCAGATGATAAAGGGATAAAAGTTGTGTGTATTAGAAGACTCACAACTGCAAACCTTTCAATATAAATGCAGATTTATATTTAGGCTATATGTTATCCTAACACCAATGATGTGTTTTAATTTTTTTTTTTACTTTATTTATTAGTGGGTATTCAGAAAGAGTCAGAAGATGTACAATGTTCATGGACAAGACGGGAAAATATAATGTAAAATAGAAATATGGAAATGTAATAATAACATCATATGTTAAAAATTTAACTGAAGTAGAATGTCTCAGGTTTTCAAAATGTACCTCTATTAACTGTCATTATTGCTTTGTACTGTTTGATTTATCAAGGACTACTGTTAGACTTTTTTCATCTTAATGTCAGAATCCCACATTGTTAATTATCCATTTTATTGAGGAAAATGTCTATAAATGAGACATATTTGCTGCATATATTTATCCTTGAATAAAGAGCCCTGGTAAAATGTAAAACATAAAGTGTTCATCTAAGGAATATCTTTCCATACTTAAATATAATGTCATAAGATTAGCTCTACTCAGTATAAGTGCTGATATATCCAAAAGCATAGTAGCTGCTCTATATTTCATGAACTCTGCTTGAGCCTTTCTAATACAAATGATAATGGTATCGTCCACCTAAAGCTTATTAAAGCATGTCTTGTGTTATTCCTTCTTCCTCGAGAATGTCAGCACACATATATTATTCACAGGAAGCACAGTGAACTTTAAGTAGGGAGATTAGAGTAGAGGAAAATAAGAAAGCCTCATTCTCCATTCTAAGCCATGCTGTTATTAAAGGCTACTGAGGACACTTTCTTTACTCCCCCTTTTTATTCCTTCTATCTTATTCCTTTTCATTTCCAAAAATATTCATTGAATTCTACTTGTTTTCTATAGGATGTGAAGACACTGGCTGAGTTACTGTAAATGATTTGCCATCTTCATATTGTGAGCAGGACCTTTAAATAACTGATGATGAAAAAGGCATTGTTCGTCAGATCATTTCCTACTCCTCTTTGTCTAGAATATCACTGGGGTGAATTTAACTCGGTAAATAAGACTGCATTTGGTTGAAAAACTCAAACCTAAAGTAGCAAGCCAATGTAAATTGGGTCATTAAATAATGTCAATGGTACTGAAAAGGTTAGAAGCCTTTAAAAGTCAATCACAAATTCTGTCATGACCCAAGGAACGGCACATGTATTTGTCAGCAGCCTGTTTCTATGACTGTACATCCACAAGAGAGGACTGTGTCTCATTAATGGGAGATATAAAAATTGTTTTTATTTAAATATCAATTATGACTCGTGAGGAAAAATTGGAAATGAAAATTTAAAATTGCAATAATGTGGGTGCTGCTTTAAAGTTGGGTGATAAACATAAAATGTGTCAATGTAATCAGGAACCATTTTGAATTATTAAAATAAACTAAACAATGGGTCTTATCAATTATTTCTACATTTATTTGTCCTTGACCATCTTTAGAAATATTTTTCATAGCTGGACCCAATAGAAAAATAAGGAAAAGAGTTTGCAAAGTCAATTGGTGCTGTGTTTTTCTTGAAACTCTATGTTGCAGAAGGTAGTGTGCGTTAGTGGATGAAATAAAGGTTATTATATACAGTTTTCTCTCTACCCTTTGTATTAACTGAGAGAATTGTCAACCCCAAAGTTCAGCTTCATTACTGATATAACAAAAAATTAACAATCTGTCTTCTTCTCCTCCAAGGGAATAATAGTAGGAATGTAAAATCTTATCCCTGAATCTTACAACTTTCCTTGGAAATTGTCTCAACACAATTACTAAATGAAGTTCTTCATGGTTCAAACACCATACTTCACATATTTTAATTTTGAGTGTACTAATGATGGCCCACTGTGTAATTTAAAAAATTCTTTCACTTAAAATTCTCCGAGGGGAAAATTATTTACTTGACCTGTTCAAATTTGAAGCTCTTTTGACAAACATCTGGTTAAAGAGTAAGGTTTTTTGCCTTGCATATAATAGCATTATAGTGCTTTTCTAGATATTTCTGAATTGTTTAACAGATTTATAATTGCATACAGTTTTGCACATGTACATTTGTATCAATAATTTTCAATAATTAAGACAGATGTATATCATGTAGCCTTAGCGATTTCAGTTATTTATCAAAAGCACACATGGTGTGGACACATGGAAAAGTATAAAGAGCCTGAATATGTAAAGTAATTATGCTATCTTATAGGAGGAAAAGAAATACTGTCCTTCCCAGCCAGAGCAGTGCAAAGTAAGACTTCATTGCAAAGGTGCTCTATGTGGAGAAGGGCATTTGGCATTCCTGCTAAGTTTGTGCTTTTTATTTTGTGTGATGTAAGAGCCTGCTCCTCCATTTGCCTGCAAATTTCATTAAGTCATTGTTTTTAATAGCTGAGTAGTACTCCATTGTGTAAATATACCACATTTTCTGTATCCATTCCTCTGCTGAGGGACATCTGGGTTGTTTCCAGCTTCTGGCTATTATAAATATGGCTGCTATGAACATAGTGGAGCATGTGGATGGAACTTGAAAATATCATCTTGAGCGAGGTAACTCAGTCACAAAAGAACAAACATGGTATGTACTCACTGATAATTGGATATTAACCCAAAAGTTCGGAATATCCAAGTTTCACTTTACAGTAACTGCTGTACTGAGAGTGAGGTCCCAGATGGAGGAGTGGGAGAAGGGATGAAGGAGCTGAGGGAGCTTGCAGCCCCATGGAGGGAGCAACAGTGTCAACTGGCCTGACCCCCCCCCCCCATCCTCCTGGAGGCTGGACCACCAACCAAAGAATACACATCGAGGGACCCATGGCTCGGACCACATATGTGGCAAAGGAGGGCCTTGTTGGCTAACAGGGGGAGGAGAGGCCCTTGGGCCTGAGGGTGTTAGAGGCCCCAGTAAAGGGGAATGTCAAGGGAGTGGGCACGTGGGTGGGAGGTAGAATACCCTCATAGAGGCGGGGATGGGGAGGGGGTGGGGGTTTCCAAAGAGGAGACCTAGAAGGTGGGAAACATTGGAATCATCATTTTGTCATCAGCATTTTGAACTCTGAATCTTCATTGCTTATTGATTTGTGTCCATATTATATTTGTGGGTGAGGAGCATTTGGCATTTATTTGACTTATTGCTCTGGGATATTGTTCTTTGTCAGTATAACTAGACTGCTATACTCTTCTAGCTATTTAATGTATTTTAAGTTTTTTTTTCAATAATTGCTTGGCATTTTCACCAGCTACTTGCCGGAAGAGTATTTTAAAATGCTAGTCATGTGATCATGAATTAAACGCTCCTAAAATTGTAATAGTTATTCCATCTATCAAACATGTAAAACTCCCTGGGAAGTTACATCTGGCACCTTAGTTCCCAGCCTGCTTACCTCTCTACCTTGGCTTTATTGCTGCATTTATATTCTCTGAATATATGATGATCAAGAACCCATTACAGCTATATTTACCTGACTTAAATAGTGATCTTAATCAAATGCCTGTATATAGAGAGAGGAAGGAGAGAAAGAGATTTGAAGGCAAGGTTTGGGGCCAAGTTGTAATATAGACTGGAAAATTGTAGTGTTCAGACTTCTCCCGAGGCACTTGTGGATAAACAACTGCTCACTCCAGAAAAGAAATCAATGACAGACAAAAAAATAATGATATTTCTATACTGCCTTAGAAAATGCCTACCCTAGCGTGGTTTAAAAGATTCTTGAATTCTCTGATCCTCATAAGCTAGCTGGTTTCCTGGACTCATATTCCCCTGGCATTTCTACATTACACAAGCTTCCAGTCAAAGGAATGTATTATTTAAAATGTGAAAACAATAAATACATTTCTATCACTGATTTTTCTCCAGAAGTTATAGAATATGTTAGGAATATGTAGAAGTCTAATTACCTATGCTTCTAATGGTTGCAAATAAGACAAAATGACAAGATGAATAGCTAATTTAGGTCAAGGAGAAAGGATAAGTCTACTGATGACATATGTAATATAGCTGAATATAGAGAATTTTAATGAGAAAATATTATAAACACTGTACTAATTTTTTTCTGGTGCCCTGATAAGACACCTGGCAAAAGACATCAGATAGAAGGAAGAGTACTTTTGGTTTGTAGTTCCAGAGAAAGTGTTCATATGCTAAGACAGGCATGGCTTCGGGCAACCAGAGAAGATCAGAGATCACATCTTCAACCAAACACAAAGCAGACACAATGAACAAGAAGTGGGCTAAGGCTGGGGACTCTCAAAGCCACCCTAGGTGACTAACTTCCTCTATAAAGACTTCCTTATCCTCCCAAACAGTCACTAACTGGAGACCAAGTTTTCAAATAACTGAGTCTATTGAGACCATTGCTCAATTCAAACTACCACAAATATGAACACATTCGCCATACATTTTGGCTTAGAAGATATAAAACCCTTGCACACTACCTACCATTAATTCAGAAATAAAACCCAAATTATAAATGCTTTTAAAATTCTGTTTGTTTACTTATAGTGTGGCAAAGTTACACACTATAAATAATCATATGATCCCTGTTATTAAATTTGTGTGAAACTTCTTTTGGCACTTTTTAAAAGTTGGATTGTGTGTCATTTATTGCCATTATTAAAATAGAAAGCCAAGTGTTTTCACCCTGTGTTCTCAATTTAATTATGAATGCTTTGCAAAGTGCTGGTCAGATATATAAAAAAAGATGACCTTATTGATTACAATGAAGATTATATTCCACACTTTGTACCATATGTCTGAGTTTTACAGTCAATTATGGAGAACATGTGTTTGCTTGCATTTGTTGTAAAAGTTTGGAAAGAAATTAGTATTCTTCTTTTTGGAACTTTTCTTCCAGTCTAATTTATTTCTAAAGTTTTGAACATCCTCTGGACTAATTTTGTCGTTATGTCACATTAGCACTAATTGAGCAAACTCAGATTTAGAACCCTGTTGTTCTAAATGGAACATATTTTAAGTTCCAAGAAACACAGACTGTCATTGCTCCTTGTGTTAAATTAAATTGCTTACAACTTGTATTGCTATGTCTAAAAGTAACTGGAATTTATAACTAAAACTTTTCTGAAACTTTTAAGAGTAATCACAATTATAAACAAAATATTAAGTGCCTCATGCATTAGAAAGTGCTCTTGAGAACAGAAGAAAATACTAGTATAATCATGATCCTTCCACTTTAAGTGTACTTTAGACTTAAATTCTAAGACTATGAAATTGAGAGGATACCTGAGTAGCTGACACATAACTGCAGCAACCTCTAAAGAAACAAAACCCTGAGACTGTAAAGATGGTTGTGCAGTTAAGAGTGGCATTCCTTCTGAAGAAGATACATATGAATTATCAGCATCTATGTTGGGTGGCTTTTAACCATATATAAATTCAGCTTCAGAGAACACGCTGCCCTATGGAAAGTACGTTAAGGTGCACACATGCAAATTCACTCACAAACACATTCACATAGTAAAAATAGCCTTGTTACCGTTATTTTTTAAATTGAGATAATTTCTCACTATGTAATACCAGCTGGTCTCTCTAGATAGACCAGATTGGCCTCCAACTGGGAGATATCTGCCTGCCTCTACCCCTTAAGTGTTGGAATTAAAGGCATGTACCACCACACAGGCAAAGGAGTTTTTTTTTTTTTAAAAGAATATAGAATCCACAGTGTATATATCATTTGCTAAAGTGTTCTTTAATCTGATGGGTTTTTTTTAATTCTTTTTTTAATTTATTTTATTTATTTTATGTATATGAGTACATTGAGCTGTCTTCAGACACACCAGGAGAGGGCATCGGATCCCATTACAGATGGTTGTGAGCCACCATGTGGTTGCTGGGATTTGAACTCTGGAAGAGCAGTCAGTGCTCTTAACTGCTGAGCCATCTCTCCAGCCCTAATCTGATGTTTTTTAACACTTAAGTAATCTGTTTTAGAAAAATGGAGATATTCCTGAAGGAAACATTAGAGATTTCAACTGTAACAATGCTGTATTTATAAACTAGATTGCTTCAAAGATAGTTATTTAGGGTTGTGGGCATGTTTACATGTTACTTACTATCACATAATGTTTACTCTTAAAGCTAACTAGGTACAATCAAGAACCAGTAATTACAAGAGAAATTACAGATGAAGTAATAATGTCTGTGAATTTAAAGACCTTTGGAATCAACTAATATATAATGAAAATGATGTTTTCAGAAAACTATGCTTAGTCTCTATTTTTTTGTTGCTACCCAGGCACAGTATGTTATCAACAGGTCAATGATGTACTGTACTTATGGCCAAACAAACACTGAATTTTAATTAGTCATGGCTTATAACATGTGTGTTTCTAGAACTGTTATATGCAGCAGTAATGACTGGGATTTAGCTTACCCTTATGTTAAAAGCATAGGAAGACTAAAATACCTTTGCTTAAAATTGTTATTACATTCAATAATTTTCTACATCCCAACATTGATGACTTTATTAATCTAGTTTTGAAATAATTTTCATAACAGATTTATTTCCCAGAAAACAAAATAGCATTAATAATTAAATCGTATTAGATTTGAAAGAATTAGCATTTTTGTAGCATTATAATAAGACCATTGTTGATAATATTGAAAAGTCAGCATCATTTGAAGTTTACATAAAATTATAATCCACAGAGTTCCATGGACTTGATATATTTTATGTTCTTCTAAGGTTTTCTTAAATTGCAAGCATACTTGTCATGATTTTAGGAAAATATGCAAATATTTTATTTCCTGAGAATTAAAAATATTTTGTTAAAATAAGCAAAATAATTTACAAATCTAATTACACAGGGTTGAGTTTTTCAGTTATTCTATCTAACCACTGGAAAATAAAATTTCTGATAGGGAAGAACATGCAAAGCAAAACAAAAAAAAATAAAACAAAAACACCAGAATTTAGTAAATTGGGACAGTTATTATTGATACTCAAAAAATAAGAAATAGAACGGTTGGGTTTGAGTTAAGCTTTTTGTGAAGATACAATGAATTTGTGACTTGGGCATGAAAATATTTGATGTTAATATTTCTCAAGAAAAGAATTTGAAATGTGAACAAATGTGAGGGAATAAAACAACCAAGAATGTGTGTGACCATCCTTAATTTCTAAGAATATTTAAAGCAAATGATGTTTCATACCCTAGATATTTTTCTGAAGACAAATAAAACTGTTGTACTTTATATAACCTTGAACATGCTGTCCATAAACAGACTTTCTGTTGAATTGTAAACTTGTACTGTGTTATCAAAGGAGATGTAATAATGAAACTAGTCTTGTTCCAAATGCATTCAAGGGCATGGCGACACCTCAAGTCCCCTGGTTTCCTGCTTTTGTTCTTCTGGCATTAATTAGGAGAGGCTACTTAGCCAACCCCTCACAGAATTAATGTGAAGTCTAGTAATTCCACTATTTATGTACATATGGATAGCAAATTAGTGTGTCAGAAAAGCAAGCTCACCCATCTACAAAACTTTTGACCCAAAATTTCTCCAGTCTAAAAGAAATGCAGGGACAAAAATGGAGCAAGGTCTGAATGAATGGCCAACCACTAACCGGCCATAATTGGGATCGATGCCATGGGCATTCACCAATCCCTGACACTATTATAGATGCTATGTTATACTTACAGACAGGAACCTAGCATGGCTATCCTTTGATAGGCTCTTCTAGCACTTGACTAAGACAGATGCAGACACTCACAGCCAGCCATTGGACGGAGGTGGAGGATCCCTATGGAAGAGTTTGGGGGAGGATTGAAGGAACTGAAGTTGATGGCAACCCCATAGGAAGACCAGCAGTGTCAACTAACCTGGACACCTGGGAGCTCCCAGAGACTGAGCCACCAACAAAAGAACATTCAGGGACTGATCGGAGTTCCTAGGCTCATAAGTAGCAGAGGGTTGCCTTTTCTGGCCTCAGTGGGAAAGGATGTTCCTAATCTTATAGGAACTTGATGCCTGAGGGTGGTGAATAGGGAGGGATAAAAGGGAGGGGGAGAAGAACTCTCCAAGGGGGGACTGGTAGGAGGGCAACATTTGGCATATACATAAATAAAATAATAAAAAATGTAATCTGTACTTACTCTTATTTCACACTAATTATTTGGTCGAAATGTCAATGGGCAAATGTATAAAGAACATGATTGCATACGTGTGTGTGTGTGTGTGTGTGTGTGTGTGTGTGTGTGTGTGTGTGCACATGCATACGCATGCACATGTGTATAAAATACAGTCATCTCTGGTGGTATGGATGAGTTTGGAATTTGTTGTGTTAAGTGAAATAAACCACAGGTGGAAAGCCAGACACTGCAGTATCTCAGGATGCTAAAATATAAGAAAGTTGATGTCTTGCTATTGGAAGTAGAATATTATTAGAGCTAAAAAGTTGAATATGATTAGTGTTCCTGTTCTGAGAAGCATGAATGTTGTTAACAATAACACATTTTCTGACCAGCTCAAAGATACTTTCTTATGTGAGCCAAATAAAAAAGAAAAGTTCAAGGTGGGGATCTGATTGATCATTGTCTGGCAAATCAAAAATTTCACACCCCATTCAATAAGTTTCCTTATGTTCAATCTTCACGTTTTATTTTATGACATTCTTTTCCTATTTTTGCAACCACACACTCAATTTAACAGCTATTTCTGTTTTCCAGAATTTTACTTTGCTATTTACTCAACTATGTTCAAATGTTCTTAATCTTGTCCTGTCTCAGGTAACTTTTCATTTTGTTTCATTTTTCCCTTGGGTGCTGAGAATTCAACCTAGGTCTCACCCACAGGAGGCAAGTGGTCCATCACTGAATTACAAGTTAGACTGTACCATTCTGTTCTTCAAAACCATTTTGCTTTCTAGGAACTGAGCCACAATTTAAATCATATTATTCTAACAAAAGAAATACCGGCCATCATCATCTGCTGCTCTGTCTCCTTACAAGCCTCTCTGCTTTTGCCAGGTGCCTCAATGTGGCTCTGCTGCCCTGTGGGTGCCAGAGGTCACTCCAGTCTTAAATCAACTCTCCTCATTTTAATTGCTTATAGTTCGGCAATAACTCAACGAAATACAAGAATTCAAAGATACATTTGTGTAGAGAATATATTTACAGAAAATTAGTTCTTAGAAGAGTAATCCAAAGTCAGGCAGTATAGGTATATTCTTTAATCCCAGTACTTGGAGGTAGAGGCAGGTGTATCCGAGTTCAAGGCCAACCTTGTCTACAGAATGAGGTCGCAGAGAGCCAGGGCTCCATAGCGAAATTCTGTATCAAAAACAAGCAAACAAAAACACAACAAGAAGTAATCCAAATTGTTCTAATTATTGAAAGTACATTTAAAAATTATTAAATCTTAAAGTTACAGATACTTCATATTGCATTATTAAATCTGACAGGGTGCCTATCTGAAACAATTGAAAAATGTGCATCTGGTGGAAAGATGCTTTTAAAAAGTACATAACTCAGCAGCACTTGGGAGGCAGAGGCAGGTGGATTTCTGAGTTCAAGGCCAGCCTGGTCTACAGAGTGAGTTCCAGGACAGCCAGGGCTACACAGAGAAACCCTGTCTCAAAAAAAGCCAAAAAGCCAAAAAGCCAAAAAGCCAAAAAGCCAAAAAAAAAAAAAAAAAAAAAAAAAAAATGTGCCTTACAGAGAGTAAGAGGAAGTCAAGAGGACAGATAGAAACACACAGGAAGTAGAAGATGGAACATTCAAGTGGAGTGGTGTTTGGACCAAGGAGAAGGAGAACTTACTTTGGAATGTAGGCTGAAGGGGAAGGTAAACTGGGTGCTTTCTCTGCCTTTCTGAGCAAGCATTCTTTCACCCCAGCATCTGACTCCCAAGTCCTTATTAGTAAAAGCAGTTTGAGATTTTGTTTAAAACAACAACAACAACAACAAAAACAACAACAGATTCCTGTGGTCTGTGTTCTATGCATGGTCCATACCATACCTGGAAAACATGTCAAAGTCCATGATCAAAACAAAGCAAAGCAAAGAAAAAAGAAAACAAATAAACAAACAAAAGAGACAGAAAGGAAGGAAGGAAGGAAGGAAGGAAGGAAGGAAGGAAGGAAGGAAGGAAGGAAGGAAGGAAGGAAGGAGAAAAATAAACAGTTCAGAAAGGAGTCTAATAGAGAGTCCTTAAGATTTGTGACAGATGCTGAAGCGTGGGTCATCCAGATTGATAGCTTCTGAAAAGGGAGTGGGTAGGGAAAGATTCAGTTATTTTTAGGGGTTTGATCACTTGGAGTTTGGCCATGCTCCAGTAAATGTATGGCCAAAACAAATTGGACATGGTGTATTTTTCTTTTCTTTTTAGCAGAAGGACACAAGAGTTGGAGGTGGACCTAAGAGAAATGGGAAGTACCTGGAATCATAATGTATCCTATGAAATTCCAAATAATTAATAAAAATATGTTGCAGAAAAATAAATAAAAATGAATACGTAAATTTCATCAATTTTTAACATGATTACCTGTGAAATCTCCAATTAAATAGATAATTAAGATTTTTCTTTCCTATCCACATTTCCTGTGCCTCTTAATCATCCGCCTGTCTCCCATCCTAGGTTTCCAATGATTTTTCTTCCTATATTTAGTCTAAAATAAAAATATTCTAATATATGTGGATGTGTTTTTATTAGTATTAGGGCTATTTATTTATATGTATTAATGAATACAAACACAAACAAATGTATTTATAATTACATTGTTTTCTTCATTTCTCTATTTCACTCTCTAAAAAATACTTAAGAGCTTCATCATTTAGTTTCTGCTGGTCTCGATCATCATATGATAATACTGCCTTAGCCACCCAAGTACCGGGAATATAGCTGTGTACTCCTATGCTTAGCTTACAGAGTACATTAACCATCTTCTTTTTAAAAATCTCTACTGATTGGTTTAAGATTGCAATTTATTTTGTCATTTATTAGGATCACAATGTTTGCTTGCTTCTTTGTCAGACTTGATCTGAGTGTTTCGTTTCCATCTTTTCAGTTTACAGTGTTTCCTAACTTCAAAGATGAGTTTCAAGTATTTATCAGATTTTGTGTTTTAATACATTCAGTTATATGTCTCTTGAGTGGAGTATTGGAGGCCATTAATATTTAAAGATGCTATTGGAAGGTGTATGCTGATTGCAATCATTATTATTGGCTTTGTTGTTTATGTTCTCAATCATATTTTGTGTTTTCGTAATTACAGTTTCATTTGTTCTCTTTCTATAGTTTCTTGGCTAGGTTAATTCCTCTCTTCTGTCTAATGTATTGCATTCTGCATTTTGTTTAGTGTTGGTAGGCTGTAGATGAGATCTTTTAATTTTTTGAATTATGGGAAGTTTTCTTTCTTCAATTTTGTCAGATTATTTTGATGTGCATAGTAGTTTAGGTTGATAGTCACTGGATTTTAAAGTTCCTTTCTCTAGGCTTTTCTGAAGGTCTATATTTTCACTGAGAAAACATTTATTCTTACAAGTTTGGCTTAATGTCTGATTTGTGTTTTCTGACTTGTGAAACTTGATACACTTTGTTTGGTGTATTAAATATTATGACTATGATATGGCAGTGTGGCTTTCTTTTCTATCGCCAGACTGTCTTGACCTGCCAGCTTAGGCCTTATGGCGTAGGCTTGCTCCCAACTATCGCATATAACTTAATAACCCATTTATACTAATCCATATTTGCCACATGGCCTGTTACCTCCCAGTCAGGTTCCATATACTTGCCTTCCTCCGTGTAGGCTGACAAAGAGGAATCACGGTGCCTGGTTCTTTCCCAGAGTTCCTATCTCTGCTGGGAAGTCTTGCCATTCCTCTCCAGTCATCCTATAGCCTGTCAGCTCTTTATTAAACCAATCAGAGGATGATGAAGAATGTTTACAAAATACTCACGCAGGTGATGATCCAATTAAAATAATAATGCCAAGGTCAGACCTGTACAATACTCTGTGCTAGTACAGATGTCAATGTTTGAATATTACAAAGATTTCCTTTACACACAGAACAAAAAGATGATTCCAAGATTTTCCCAGACTTATCTTTTGATATTTGTGTTCTTTCTATATCTGTATCAGTATGTCTTTTCATAGTTTGGGGAAGTTTATCTCAATGATCTTCTTCTAGTTCAATGTTCATTTCAGCCTGAGTTCTCTTTAATATTTCTATATCTTTACTGAACATTTAGAAATGTATGACTTATCTACTTCAATAAATCAAAACAACTGAAATAAATAACTCTCAGACTTTTTTCTTCAACATCATTCAGTCAAATTTCCAAAAACTAAAAAAAAAAACAGAACTCATAAAACAATGTGATTATCATAACTCAATTTCAACCATTTAAAGGAGAAAAGGAAAAGAACTGGAAGTAAGAAGATAATTCTTGTTTAATCTTAATATATATGCCTAACCACACTGCAGGGTGAAGGAACAAGGAGCTCAAAGTTGTTTATTTTATTTATTTGTAAATGAAGGGAAGGAAAGTTCATTACATCTGTTTTGGAATCTCCTGAGACAATGTTAACTACACTAAATCCATTTTCTAAACTTCTGGATAGGATATATAGACTTTTCCTGGGAATTCCGTGGTAATATTTGGTGATGATTTATAGAACATTACTTATTCCACCAAAATCAGTTATTCACTTGACACATTTTCCTCTCAAACTTTTATTATATCAGTCAGAGATCTTTAGAATAACAAAACTTATGGAATGAACCTCTCTCTGTATATTTATAGTTCTATAAAAATATATTTTATTAAAAATATATTATGTAGTTCCATATATTCTAATTTCTATATATTTTCATAAATACCATATATATCAATATATATATCAATATATATCAATATCTATCTATCTATATCTATATCTATCTATCTATCTATCTATCTATCTATCTATCTATCTATCTATCAATGACTATCTATGAACAGAAGGTCCATGAATCCAGTATTGCTTACTCCTTGTAACTGAAGTTCTCAACTGGTCTTCAATATGCAGTAGAATCCCAAAGGAGTAAACTCTAATGCTAGATAGGGAATGGATTGCTGTTGAAGCAAGAAGGCAAAGAGAAAGTCTTCCTACTTCCATGCTTGTAGAAGGTGTGGCCAAAATTAGAGGTGTGCCTTTCCACTTTAAAGATCTAGATTAGATGTAAATTTCCCACTTTTACTGATTTAATTTAGCAAATAATCCCTCATGGGATGCTCTACCTATTTTGGGGCTTTAGTTACTTACAGATATAACCAAGTTGATAACCAAAATTATCCATAACATTGGTCTTGTGAAAGCAAGTATTATTTTTTAGAAATATGTAATAGAAAATCTTTTACATAAAACAATTATAGGATATTTTAATGAGTTGAATTTTTGTACGTTATATTCACCATTCTGAAATTTCCTTACTACAATATTTTAAAATTCAAAATATTTATATTTTTTGTTCCTTGTCTTTTTAAAAATCTTTTTGAAAAATTGAATTATTGTAAATGTTGCCCTATTTTTCTTTCATCTTGCCCCCTTGAATTTTAGAAGGCATGCTACTAGACTTTCTTCCAAGAATTATTTTCAAGTGTGCCATTTATAGAGGCTGAATTTTCCAAATTTTCTGGTAAATGGCTACAGCTACAGAGTCTTCACAGGAACAGTCCTGGAAGCAACCTCTCCAGGCTTGTAAGCAAGAATATTTTGTTGATGTGTTGTATCTCTGCATTTTAAGAACAGAATAAAGCAGACTTTGAACTTTGTATCACAAAAAACTGTATTTCAATTGTGAAATCTCAATAGATTGGATACTTTATTGGTCCAAACAAACCTAAATGAAACTTAAGAAGCATACTAGATTTGTAGACTGTCTAGTGAATGACTATGATAATATTTTCTTTGATAATTTTGTCACACTAATTACAGTCAGTGAGGTTTGTGGACAATTTCCATTTCATCTAAGCTTAGGTAATTCATGTAATTTTTTCTATGTTTCTTTAAACACATTCAAGATGCAGTGAGTGTTTGTTTGTGGGATGATTACTAGGCTTATATATGATATAATTAGCAACTATGTTATTTGCCATTGTGAAAATTCTTGTTAAATAAGTGGCATAAAATACATGTTTTATAAATATCCTAATTAGTGAGAGTATTCAGAATGTATGAAACCAAAATTTTATCCTCACTTAAAGTAAAAGTTAGATAAAAAGTAAATTCTTGTTGGCCTTGAGACATTTAAAACTTATGTTCTATTCATTAACTTATTTTAAATTTAAAATAATGTAAAATTATTTTAATATTTGATTGAAATATTTCACTTTATCTATGGTTGTTTTTAGTCCTTATAAGTTATGTTGCAAGATCCTAAAATGAATAGATAATATTTAAGTATTAACTTTGTTTCAGGAATTTTGAACGAGAGCCATTGTATTAAGTCAACCAAATGTGTACCATAAGAAATAATACCCAAGTTTCACTTTACAGTAACCGCTGGACTGAGAGTGAGGTCTCAGATGGAGGAGTTGGAGAAGGGACTGAAGGAGCTGAGGGAATCTGCAGCCCCATGGAGGGAGCAACAGTGTCAACTGGTCTGACCACCCCGATCCTCCTGGAGGCTGGACCACCAACCAAAGAATACACACGGAGGGACCCATGGTTCGGACCACATATGTGGCAGAGGAGGGCCTTGTTGGCCATCAGGGGGAGGAGAGGCCTCAGTAAAGGGGAATGTCAAGGTGGGTGGGTGGGTGGGTGGGAGGTGGAATTCCCTCATAGATGTGGGGGAGGGGAGGGGATAGGTGGCTTCCAAAGAGGAGACCTAGAAAGGGGGAAACATTGGAAATGTAAACAAAGTATCAAAAAATAAAAAATAAAAATAAAAAAATAAAAAAATAAATAATATTTCGAATACTATATTAAATAAATATGGAAAGAGGGGGCAGGCTTATCTAGTCCCTGACTTTAGTGGAATTGCTTCAAGTTTCTCTCCATTTAGTTTGATGTTGGCTATTGATTTGCTGTGTATTTCTTTATTATGTTTAGGTATGGGCCTTGTATTCCTGATCTTTCCAAGATTTTTAACATGAAAGGGTGTTGTATTTTGTCAAATGCTTTTTCAGCATCTGGCATCAAGGGGAGGGAAGACACTTGGTCTTGTGGAGGTTTGATGTCCCAGCATACAGGAATGCTAGGGCACTGAGGTGGGAGTGGGTGGGTGGATGGGGAGCACCCTCCTAGAAGAATGGGGAGGAGGATGGGATAGGGAGTTTGTGGAGGGAAAAATGAGAAGTGGGATAACATTTGTATAATAATAAGAAAACAAAATAAAAAAATGTTACTTGTGATAGAAAAGAAATAAATATTTCTTGTGATATTTTTTCCTAAAATAGATATTAGATCAGCTTCTGAGTTTGTGGTAATGTTTTTCCCTTCCAAGTGTAAATCAGAAAAATCTTATAGTGTTTGCAGAATTAACGTCTAGTAAACGTCACCAAGGCTGTTTATGATTTCAGGATTGGGCTCTCAGCATGCTAATGATCCCTCTAAGAAATGCAAAGCAATTTAAATATAATAAAGAAAATGCTTATCATAGAAACAGCAGAGAAAACCCACAGTTTAATCCTTCTCCAATTTTATGTTTTATGTTGTAATTTTTAAGAGACTTGATTGGATTCAAGTGGTGAAAGTCTTACTGAAATGATGATAACAACTCATGTGGAATAATTTGCTTTCCTCCGAATAAACCAGAGTAATTGAAAATTGTGGCTTTAGGGGTTAGGTTTAACTGCCTTTAAATTTATCCTTTCATTGTTGACTAACGATTCAAATGAGTTCTAACTTAAAGCAGTCACCCTTTACAAAGGCTTTTGACCAATGTCACCAGATGCCAGGTGTTCTCCTCTCTGTTTGTGCCCAGTATCTGACTGACTGAATGACACGAACCCCTTATGAGTGGATCGGGAAGATATTATCAAATCCCTTTGATTCTGACTTACACATGTAATGTCCCTGAACTATGAAAAAAAAAAAAAGTCACCAAATATCAGAAACAAATCCGGCACTATCAACTTTTTTCACTAAACAACATACATATATTCAATATTAAAGAATCAAATGAAGACTAAAGAATGAGTTTCAAAATTATGGTTAGTTTCTGGGAGCCAGTTATGCCAGGAAGCATTCATGAAACCCAAAAGACAACCAAGGAGCAGATTCTGATCCAATCACATGAGTCTTTATTTTGAAGATGGAGGTTGTGCCACACTGCTATCTCGGACAGCTGAATGAGAGGTTACAACCCTGAGCTCATAGAGGCACAAGGATTTATGAAAAATGGTGAGCCAGTGAGGGGAGTTTAGCCTGGCAAGCATCTAATTGAATAACTATTGTATGCCCACATATGGGTGCTCTGAAGTAAGACCTTATACAATCATAAAAGGTCTGTAAGTACATCTGAAACAATCAAACTAATCTTTGATTAACTGTTGATTGGAAGTAGCTAGGTGGTAACTCTCGCTAGGGACAAGTCCTGGAGTCCTTTCTGGTACGTGGGTAAAGCTTGGGTTCTGCTGCAGGTCAAGTTCTCTCTCTCTCTCTTTTTTTTCTTTTAAGATGGAGGTTGTTTCCATGATGGCATAGGTTTGTCCTCAAACCTAGAGAAGACCTACATTGCTGAAAGTCTATGTTCCTTTCAAGACGGTGCTCTTCTGAGAAAAAGCTCCCAGACAATCAGCTCCATGCTGCTTTATGACATAGTTGTCCAAGAGGAATCAATATTCCTGGGGAGTTTGGCAACTGGAGAACTGATTAAATATCATTCACTCAAATTTCACAGAAGCCAGTCCAGTATATTTGGTGTGTAGTTCTCAAATAAGATGCTGTGTCCAGTGATGCTCATCTTGAGCTATGAAGTTACAAAAGTGCTGCTGTTGTTTTCCTGGTAAGGTGTTCTAATGTTGGCCTTTATGGGTGAGGCACATTTATTATTCATTACTCACCTCTAGAGAACATATAAGGGGGAACTGAAACATATATGTCCATTATGCACACTTCTCAGGAAAAAGCTATTGAGGGCATTACCCAGCAGTATAGTGATCTGGTAAATTTTGTTGTGTATTTGAGAAGGGGAAAGCTTATTGATGTTCTTTCTGTGTGCAGGGACTCCTTCATGGTGGTTCATGAAAGACAGTGATTAGTGGCATTTGAATGAGCAGTCAGGAGAATAACGATGAAAGAGCTCATGGAGAAAACACATCCTCTCTGGAAGTATGTTGGATTTAGAAGGAGGAATGCATCTTCCCAAATTCCATCAAAACAGCCAACACAGTCTCATGATGGCTCTGAATGCCACCAAATCCCACTGAACTAGCAGCATGTAGTCACCTTTGTATATGTTAACCCAAACAATGGCTTCTCTTGCTAAAGACAATTGATAATTCATTTTCTTTCTTTATGTTTTTATCTTTTATTGATTTTTTTTTACACTCCAGATTATTCCCCTCCTGGTCCACCCTCCGACTGTTCCATATCCCATATCTCCTCCCCAACCCTCTGTCTCCATGAAGATGTCCCCACCCTCCAGCCTCCACTCGACCAGACCTCAAAACTCTCTGGAGACTCCTGTCTCTTGAGGGTGAGGTGCATCTTCTCTGACTGAACCCAGACCTGGTAGTCAGGGAGGGAGAAGAAACAAATCACAAGGAGGGAGGGAGGGAGGGATCTGGGAGGGAAAGTGGGTGGGGGAAATGGGGAAGAGGGGAACCTGATCTGGTATTGGGTGAGGGAAAAGGACTGAAGCCCTGAGG
This sequence comes from Uromys caudimaculatus, assembly GCA_028551405.1. NCBI lineage: Eukaryota > Metazoa > Chordata > Mammalia > Rodentia > Muridae > Uromys > Uromys caudimaculatus. The sequence goes on along the minus strand of CM052720.1, from coordinate 3,215,983 downwards.
GCCAGCAGAAAGAAAAGAAACAGGCAACCTTGGGAGGTAGGAGGATGGGGGACTCTCCAGAATATACCAGAGACATGTGAGGTGAGAGACTCTCAGAACTCAAAGGGAGGGACCTTAGATGAAATAACCAACAGTGGGGAGTGAGAACATGTATAGTCCACCTCCAGCAGAAAGACAAGGTATCAAGTGAGGGATGGGATGGCCATCCTATACTCAAAACTCTGACCCATAATTGTTCCTGTCTAAAGAACTGCAGGGATGGAAATGGAGAGGAACCTGAGGAAAAGAAGGTCAAGCAACAGGCCCAGAGTAGGATCCAGCTCAAGGGGAGGCCCCAAGACCTGACAATATTACTGATTCTATGGAGCACTCAGAAAAAGGGACCTATCATGACTGTCCTCTGAATCAAACAATCCAATCAAAACATGGGGTATAGAACTAAACAGAATTCACAGCAGAGGAATCTCTAATGGCTTAGAAGCACCTAAAAAAATGTTCTAAGTCCTTAGTGATCAGAGAAATGAAAATCAAAACAACCCTGAGATTCTACCTTAGACCAATCAGAATGGCTAAGATCAAAAGCTTAGGTAACAACACATGTTCCCAAGGATGTGGAGAAAAAGGAACACTCCTCCATTGCTGGTGGAATTGAAAACTGGTAAAACCACTCTGAAAATCATTTTGGAGTTTCCTCAGAAAATTGGAAATAGATCTACCTGAAGACCCAGCAATACCACTCTTGGTAATATACACAAAAGATAATTAATTTTCATAATGCTTTCTTTATAACAACTGCAACTATTGATGGATATGTCCAGTTTAATATCTATATCTTACATTTCATCTGAAAAACAAAGAAAGAGACAAAACTATCATCTGATCATTTTTAAAAGAAGAAAGTAAATAATAAACAATAACATTCTTTGGTTGAGGGACCTCTGTGTTGTTTCCTGTTTCTGGCTATTACAAATAAGGCTGCTATAAATGTGGTGGAGCACAGGTCCTTGTGGCATGGTCGGACATTTTTGAGAATATGTTCAAGAGTGGCACTATTTGCAGATGATATGATAGTATACATAATTCTACCATCAAAATTCTACCAGAGAACTCCCGCAACTGATAAACCACTTCAGTTAAGTGAGAGGCTATAAAATTAAGTCAAACAAATCAGTAGCCTTCCTTTATACAAATGATAAACAGGAAGAGAAAGAAATTAGGGAAACAACACCCTTCATAATAGCCATAAATACTATAAAATATCTTGGTATAACTCTTTCCAAGGATGTGAAAGACCTGTATGACAAGAGCTTCAAATCCCTGAAAAAAACCAAAGGAAACCTCAAAAGATGGAAAGATCTCTCATGCTCAAGGATTGGTAGGAGTAACATAGTGAAAATGGCCATCTTACCAAAAGCAATCTACAGATTCAATGCAATCCCCATCAAATTTCCACCAGAATTTTTCACAGACATGGAAAGAGCAATTCTCACCTTCATATGGAAAAACAAAAAACCCAGAATAGCCAAAACTATTCTAACAATAAAAGAATTTCCGGGGGGATCGCCATCCTTGAGGGAAGGAATTTAATGCAGACACTCTGTTTAGGGCAGGGCATTCCAAGGTTTCTCACTCTTTACACGTTGTCTGGCTAGTGGTCTCTGTGTTTGTTCCCATCTGCTGGGAGAGGAAGTGTCTATCTCAATTGCTGGGCAAGGCATTGCTCTTTGAGTATAGTAGAATGTGATTAGTAGTCATTTTATGACTACCTTTTTTTTCTTAGAACAGTAGTATTTAGTTTTCCACTAGGTATCTGGCCTATCTGATCTCAGTCTCTTGGCCATTCAATCAGTGTCTGAAATGGATTCTGTCTTATTGAACAGGCCTTAAATCCCACAATCTTTGTGCCCCAATAGTACCACTGCATCTTGGAGGCAGGTTTATTATTTTTTTTTTAGCTGGATTGCTGTTCACTTTTCTTCCTTGGTTGCATGCAGAGTACCTTCCCATCCAAGTACATACAGTAAAGGTGAAGGCTCTAGGTAGGCATCTGATTGACTTGTCCGTTTTTAGTGAATTGTGTAGGTGAATTATGCAGCAATTGGGCTTTTTCCAAGTTTGTTGTGGCAACTGATAACCTGAACAAAAGCCTGGGTTGTTTGGGGGGTCCCCTTTGACTAACAAATCTATGAAACCTGTTCCCAGTGCTGGATGCTTCATTTGGTGATGAGAAATATCTCGTTGGGATAGTTTGCCACTGATATTTGGTAATTTCATTTAGATCTCTTTCATATATGTAAATATTTTACAGAGTTTCTATTGTATTAGGTTTCCATACAACACCCCCCCCAATGTCTAGAATACTATAAGATAAAGAATTTCTCTAATTATTCCTTTTTAGCCTGAAGAAATTTATTGATGTGTTCTCAACTTTGTCTTGTTCCACAGTTGTCTTCATCTAACTGTAGTTTTTCCTTGATTGCTTCATTTTTGTTATTTCTTTTATTTCAATACTTGCCATTTTTCTCAGTAAAGCATATAAAACCAATTTCATTGTCCTACTCTTGGTCTGACTTAACTTATAAAACAATGAAGACTTCTTTGCTTGCTTTCCTTAATTACTTAATTTCCTAGGTCAAGAATTTATTCATATCTGAAAATTTTCTAGTTGACTTAATTTTTAAGAATATTGTACTATTTCTTGATTACTCCTGCATTTACATTAAGTAAATCAATTGTTTGAAACATTCTGTTTGAAACATTGTGAGTGATATAGTGTGAGAATTCTAGTTATTTTTCTTTGATTTTTGTAAAACAGTTATTTTTGTTTTGTTCAGGTTTGATAGATTTATTGAAGAGTAATTGTTAACAATTAAGCTTTACATTTATGTATGAAAAATTCAAAGTCAGAAAAAATTTTACTTGAAAATACAAAATGTGTTTTTTCCTCTAATAACTAACTCTTCTTTTACATTGTGTCTTGAATAGACTGGAGTGGTCTTTTAATTGGAATTCTAGTCACTAGTTATATCATGAATATGACAAGATTTAGTTTCCTATCTTACACCATTTTTATTTAACTTCCTATAATAATTCAATAGAAACAAAATGATTTCTTTTGCTGGGGATGATCTCAGGGATATGGCCATAAAGAAGAGTGTACTGGGAAGGTTAAGCTAAACCAAAGATGCATGACAATATCTGACAAAAACACAGTAGTTACAACCCAATTCATGATACAATTTTTAAAAACGATTTGAAAATAGACATCTTACATGAGTAATCAATGCTTTATCTGGTTGAAAGACACTGATTACCTTTCTATAAGGTATCAGTCATGAAGAACCCAGAGGCACACAAGGTAGTACAAGCTCTTGCTGTTCTCTAGGTTACACAAAATCCTGGAATGGTCCCGACTCTTGAAGATACCACACAATTTGGTTCCATATATAAATTAATGAATCTTAAGTTGATAAGGAAAATTTCTTTCTAATTTTCATAGAATGTGATAGGCAGGCTAACAAGGTATGACAAAAGAAAATGCAATAAGATAAAGCAAAAAACGTCATATTGAAGTGAGACAAGGAAGGCCATAAAAGGAGGTGATTCTGATGTTTAGGCACAAGAATCAGAGATCGCCTTTTTCTCACACTCAGGAATTCCATGAAAATACTAAGCTAAAAGCTATGTTACACACGCAGTCGACTTTGCAGTGACTCATGCAGGTATGGGACTTGCTGCTTCAGTGTCTGTGTGTTCATCTTTGCCTTGCTAGTTGATTTCTAGTGTCTTGTTTTCCTGATGTCAACTGTATACTTTGACTCTTACATTCGTATTCCTTTTCTGTTGGGTTCCCTGATCTCTAAGGGGCAGCATTTGATGGAGATATCCCATTTAGAGATTTGTGTTCTAAGGACTCTCTTTTGGTGAAGTGTCTGGCTGTGGCTCTCTGTATCTTTTCCCATCTGCTGCTGAAGGATGCTTCACTGATGATGGCTATGTAATGTACTGACCTATTCAGTAGGGTTTGGTTTTACCCAAGACCTGTGGCCTATTTGGTCTCCAGACCTTGTTTATCAAAGAGTTTTACTTATGGAGTGGGCCTTAATTCACATCAGACATTGTTTGACTACTCCCACAAGTTATACCACACCAGTACCTTGGTATATCTTGCAGGCAGGACATATTGTAGGTCAAAGGTTTTTGGCTGGGGTAGTGTTTCTGTTTCATTGTTGGTAGCCTGCAGGATAAATTCCTGAACCAAAGACACTAGAACATAGGTATGTGGGCTCCATGTAGGTACCAGTAGAACTTCTTTAAGTTCAGTAAGTCGTATGGGTGTTGTCCTCAGAAAGAGGCCCCCTTCTTCTGTTTGTAAAGAGGAAAAAATGTCTTAGTAAGATCTTAGGTTGTTTGGATATTTTCATTTGACATACTTGGGCAATAACTAAGCTAAATGCAACACAGTGCTGCTACTGAAAACCTCATCTAGTAACAAGAGATGGTCAGTTGAGGCACGAAATCACGCACTATTAGAAGATCTGATTAGAATTGCCTTTGCATATTGTAGGAAGTTCCCTCTGCACTAGATTTCTGTATCATCCCTCAAGTACTTCTTAACTCCAGCTGTCTCTCCACTCTACTCTATCTCCTCTTCCACTCCCCACCTTATACTCCTGCTCCAGTAATCAGTAGGATTACTGTGAATCCTACTGATCCATGAACATGGGAGATCTTTCCTTTTCTAAAATCTTCTAAGATCCATAACACAAGTGAAAGGACATGCTGGCAATGATAAATAAATTGAACACTCATCCATTGCCTGCCTTCAGGATATCTCTAAAATCTGGTTTTTCCTTTCAGGGAAATCCATATGTCCATGCTAGACACTTCCTCTATACATAGCTTCTTTGAGTCTATTGGTTATCATTTATTTAATGTCTAATATCCACATATAAGTGAACATATAACATATTTTTTGGGTCTGAGTTATTTCATTCAGAATAATATTTTGTAGTTCCATCCATTTGTCTGTAAATTTCATATCTTTTTTTTAATCGATGAGTAATACTTCATTGTTTTCTTTATCCATTCTTCTGTTGAGGAACATCTAGATTATAACCAGTTTCCAAATATTATGAACAATGCAGCAAATACATCAATGAACATAGTTGAGCAATAGTTTTATGGCAGGATGGAGCACCCTTTGGGTATATGCACAGGAGTGGTATAGTAAGATCTTGAGGCAGAATGATTCCTGAACTTCTGATAAAATACCACACTGTCTTCTATATTGGTAGCACAAGTTAACACTTCTATCAGCAATGGGTCAGTGGTCATCTTATTTTATTTCATTTCCAGCATGTCCTATCACTTGCACTATTGATCTTAGAAGATGTCAGAAGAAGGAAAGATCTTCCTTGCTCATGGATCAGTATGATTCACAGTAATAATTACCAAAAGCAATCTACATATTCAGTGCATCCCCCTTCAACATTCCAATGTGATTATTCACAGACTGTGAAAGAAAAAAAAATCAACTTCGTGTAAAAAACAAACAAACAAAGAAACAAAACATAGTATAGCTAAAACAATTATGAGCAATAAAGAACTGGTAGAAATTTCTTCATACTTGATTTCATGATTTACTACAGAAACATAATAATAAAAATCACAGGTATTGGCATAAAATGAGACATATTGAACAATGAAATTATATTGAAGATTTAGACATAAATCTACATATCTATGGATACCTGTACTGATCAAGACGCCAGAAAAACACAATGGAGGAAAAAGTATCTTCAGTAAATTCTTTTGGCCCAACTGGATTCCAGCATGTAGAAGAATGTCAATAAATTTATAATCATAACTCCACAAAATTCAAGTCCAAGTAAATCAAATCCCTCTAGATCAAAACAAACCAAAAAAAACCAAAACAAACCAAAACAAAAATAGATGCACTCAACCTCATATATAAGTAAATGATGAATAGCCTTGAACTCCTTTACACAGAAGAAGACTTTCTGAACAGAATTCCAATAGTACAGGTCCTAAAACCAGAAGTTAATAAATGCGATCTCCTGAAATCAAAAATCTTCTATGGGGCAAAGAACATCATTAGTTAGACAAAATGGCAGACTACACAGGAAAAGTTTCAAAAAAAAAAAACCCCTCCATAACTGATAGAGGACTAACATACAAAATACATAAAAAAATAAAAAATTAGATATAAAAACCTCAAGTAGTCAAATTAAAAAAATAAGTTACACATCTAAACAAAATTCTCAATAGAGGAAGCTCTGACAAACAGTAAAAGAAATATTTAGCATTCATAACCATCAGGGAAATGTAAATTAAAATTACTTTGAAATTTCATCATATGTTTATTATAAATATCCTTTAAATATACTCTAAGTCAAAATTATATTAGGCAATTATTTTAGTCACAATTAAAATGTTGAATATATAGCCCAGTGTCCTAGTTAGGGTTTTATTGCTGTGAACAGACACCATGACCAGTGCAAGTCTTATTAAGGACAAAATTTAATTGGGGCTGGCTTACAGGTTCAGAGATTCAGTCCATTATCATCAAGGTAAGAACATGGTGGCATCCAGCCAGGCGTGGTGCAGGAGAAGCAGAGAATTCTACATCTTCATCTGAAAGCTGCAATCAGAATACTTGCTTCCAGGCAGCTAGATTGAGGCTCTTAAAACCCATGCTCACAGTGACACATTATCTCTAACATGGCCATACTTTTTAATAGTGCCATTCCTTGGGCAGAACATATACAAACCAGCACACACAGTCTGGCTTTAAATTTGTGAACGTTTTGCTTCTGGCTTTTTTTTTTTTTTTTTAAATATATCTTAGCCTTGTATGCCATCACAATCTACACAGGGAAGAAAATAATATAACAATAGGAATGTTTGAAATGGCATAATATTAACTATTTATCTTTTAAAAAGTATAATACATGTAATTCTAAATATAAATGTACATATATAATTTTAATGATCTATTCTCATTTGGACTATTAATGCTCTGTCTAAGAGCCAAAAACTCTCTTACAAAAGCCCAATGTCATACATGAGAAATCTTCTTTTGAGTTTGTGACCAGAGTTGTCTATGAGACTTCCAAAACAGGCAGCCTACTGCTGTTGTCCTCAGAGTAAATTCCTGTTGCTAAAGACACTATGTACCTCAGAAACACAGCTCAGAGACTCCTGAACTGGAATTGATGCTGTTTTAGTCAGAGTTTGCATTTCTGCACAAAACATCATGGTCAAGAAGCAAGTTGGGGAGGAAAGGGTTTATTTAGCTGACACTTTCGCATTGCTCACCAAAGGAAGTCAGGGCAGGAACTCACACAGGGCAGGAACTTGGAGGCAGGAACTGATGAAGGGGCCATGTAGGGGTGCTGCTTACTGGCTTGCTTTCCCTGGCTTGCTCAGCTTGTTTTCTTATAAAACCCAGGACTACCAGGTCAGGGATGGCACCACCTACAGTGAGCTGGGACCTTTCACCCTTGATCACTAATTGTGAAGAAGCCTTACATCTGTATCTCATGGAGGCATTTTCTCAAGGGAGTCTCCTTTCTCTGTGATAACTCCAGTTTGTGTCCTTTGGCACACAAAACCAGGCAGTACACATAAAAAAATCAAATAGATTAGATCATAAAAGAACGTTCTCTTCCACATAATAATCAAAACACTAAATATAGAGAACAAATAAATAATATTAAAAGCTGCAAGGGAAGAAGGCCAGGTTACATATAAAGATATATTAGAATTATACCTGACTTCTCAGTGGAAACTCTAGAAGCCAAAATGTCCTGGAAGAGATGTTCTGCAGACTCTAAGAGACCACAAATGCCAGCCCAGCCCAGATTACTAAATACTACAAATCATTCAATTACTATAGATGGAGAAAACAACATATCCCATGACAATATCAAATTTAAATAATATCTATCTACAAATACAGCCATACAGAAGGTGGTAGAAAGAAAACTCCAACCAACCCAAGGAAGTTAACTATACCCATAAAAATCTAGGACATAAATAATTTCACTCCAGAAAACTAAAAAAGGGTAGACACACACACACACAAACACACACACACACACACACACACACACACACACACACACACACACACACACACACACACAGAGAGAGAGAGAGAGAGAGAGAGAGAGAGAGAGAGAGAGAACAAAGAAAGAGTGAAACCATACCATAACCAACAAAGTAATAGGAATCAACAGTTATTGGTCATTGACATCAATTGAAATCAATGGAATAAAGTCCACACTAAAAGGACACAGACTAAAGAATGGATGCAAAAACAGGAGTCATCCTTATGATGCATACATGAACCAAACTTCAACATCAAAGATAGACATTTTCTTCGAGTAAAAGATTGGAAAAAGATTTTCCAAGCAAATTGATATAAGTAGCAAGCCGGTGTAGCCATTCTAATGTCCAACTAAATGCACTTCAAGCTAAAATTAATCAAGGAAATGACACTTTATTTTTACTGTAGAAAAAGTCAACCAAGATGAGTTTTCAGTTTTTAAAAGTATGCCTCAATTACAAGACCACCCAGATTTGTAAAGAAAAGGATATGAAAGCTTAAACTGCCTGTGAACACTCCCACATTGAAAGTGGTAGATTTCAATACTCTACTCTCACCAACAGGTAGGTTATTCAAACAGAAACTAAACAGAGAAATACGGATAGAAATACTGGAGCTAACAGAAACAACAAAGTAAATGGACATAACATTTAACCCAAACACAAAAAAACATACTTTCTTCTCAGCACCTCAAGGAATGTTTTCCAAAATTGACCACATACTCAGACACAAAGCAACTCTTAACAGATTCAAGAAAACAGAAATACCCTGTGCATCTTTCAGGTCACCACAGATTAAAACTAGATTCCAACAAAAACAGCAATCTTACACAATCAAGGAAGGTTAATAACTCTCTATTGAATGATAAATGGGCCAAGACAGAAAAAGTCAAGAAAGAAATTAAAGAATTTCTATAATTTGATGAGAAATACACAATATACCCAAACTTGTGACGCACAATGAAAGTGGTACTAAGAGGAAATTTCATAGCACTGAGTACCTATATTAAAAAAAAAAAAAAAAAAAAAAAAGGAGGAAAAACCTCCTATCAGCAAATTAATAGCCCACCTTAAAGCTTTAGAAAAAAAGGGCAAGCAGACCCAAGAGGAGAGAACAGGTAATAATCAAAGTGAGTGCTGAAATGAATAAAATAGAAATAAGGAGAACAATACACAAAATTAGTGAAATCAGCTTTTTGGGTTTTTGCTTTTGTTTTTGTTTTTGGAAAATCAGCTGACAGAGAAACTTATATGCACCTAAGTAAAAGACATGGAAAGAATATCCAATTTAACAAAATCAGATACAAAACAGGGACATAATAATAGACAACAAAGAAAGCCAAATATCATTAGGTCATACTTTAAGGAACTATACTCCACAAAAATAAAAAAAATCTAAAATGAAAATGCTTTGGGCTTTCTCTAACCAAACAAGTGAAATTCTTGAATGACAGAAACTTCAAGTCTATAAAGAAAGAAAATTAAGATACTGGAAGCTGGAACAAACTCACAAGTTCCTGGTTCAGTAGGATTAACATAGTAAATATGGCTGTCTTATTAAACACAATCACAGATTCGATGCAATACTCATGAACATTTCAATGCAATTCTTTACAGACCATTGAAAAGGCAATATTCAGCTTCAAATGAACAAGCTCAAAACTCAGGATAGTTCAAACAAACTGAATAATACGAGAACTTCCAGAGGTCTTACCATCCCTGATTTCAAGCTGTACTACAGAGCTATAGTAATAAAAGTCTGCATGACATTATAATAAAACAGACAGGTTGATCAAAAGAATAAAAAGAAATACTGAGACATCAATCTATATACTTATAGGCAGCTAATTTTACACAATCGTTAAAAGAATGCATCTTCCTAATGGTGCTGGGTCTAACTGTATGTCTGCATATAGAAGAATGCAAATAGATCCATATCGGTCGCCCTGCTAAAAATACAAGTCCAAGTGGATTAAAGATCTCAAAATAAAATTAGACATACTAAACATGTAAGGAGAGAAATTGGAATAGTCCTGAACACATTGGCAAATGAGAAATGTGCCTGAACAGAACATTGATAGCCCAGACACTAAGATCAACAATAAATGATATCACAGAAACTGAAATGTTTCTCTAAATAAAGAACACTAAGACAAAATGGCAGCTCACAGAATGGGAACAGATATTTATCCACTCCACATCTGAAAGAAGAATAATATCCAAAATATTCAAAACTTGAGGAACTGGATCATAAACCAAATAATATAATTGGAAACTGGGATATAGTTCCAAACAGAGTTCGCAACAGAGTAATCTCAAATGACTTAAACACTTGAAGAAATGTTCAACATCCTTAACAATAGGGAAATGCAAATCATAATGACTGTGGGATTTCATCTTACACCTGTCAAAATGGCTAAGACCAAACCCACAAGTGACAGCTCATGCTGGCAGGGATATGGAGCAAGGGAAACACCTCTTCTTCCATGGCTGGTGAGAATGCGACTTTGGTACAGCTACTGTGGAAACCAATATGACACTTCTTCAAAAACTTGGGGATGAATCTACGTCAAGACCTAGCTATGGCACTCCTGGGCATATACTCAAAGAATGCTCTATCCTACTATAAGAACACTTGCTTGGCTATGTCCACAATAGCTTTATTCATAATAGCCATAAAATTTGAACAACCTTGATGTTAATCAACAGAAAAATGGATAAAGAAAATGTGGTACATTTACAAAATGGAGTAATATTAGTCTTTTAATAAAAGTATCAGCACTAGTGGAGATGAAAATTCCTGTGAATATTCACTTCTAAATGAAGAGCTAGAATTATGATTTCTGAGCAATGGAGTATCTGTCTTCCCATGGGTGAGCCTCCTGGTTTCTTAACAATACCAAGTCCTCAGCCCCAATAACATATAGACAGAAGCTGAGCCACACTAAATGGATATACATATATGCATATATATATATGTATATATATATATATATGTATATATATATATACATCCATTATATATGAGTATGTAACAATAATAATTTTTGAAATGATACTAAATATTCTGTACATTTGAGAGGAAGCTGGATGGAAGGAGGTATTAAAGAGAGGAGAGAAGGGATAAATTATATAAATACAGCAAATAAATATGAAAATTAATAAAAATCTTTAGAAAAACCAGGAGACAAATTATCTTGTTTTTTCAAAGTAGTAACATATCTTAACTTTATATTTGAAAAAAATATTATATGTAATTATTTATAATGCACACACTAATTTACACCAAAATACACACTATTGTATGATCTAATGTAATAATAATAATAATAATAATAATAATAATAATAATACAGGTTCTGGCAACATTAAAATTCAGAAAAATATGACTGACACCTAAAAGCAACATGAATGGGAAGGAGGGACTTGGCTGAGGGATACCATCAGGAGGTGAAGTACAAGGTCTATACAGGAGGCTAACAGAAGCACAATAAAGACAGGAACTAAATTCAGTATAGAAGTAAATAGAAATCCACAAGAAACTTACAAAAATATTAATTGTTAAATACTAAGTAAAATATATTGCAATTTAGTTAACTAAATATTATGCTCATTCAAATTTTAACACATAGAAAACTATTATCCTAGAAATATAAATAATAATAACTGAAAAGCATTTCACCAAAAACGTTAATTTCCTCCAGTCATAGCAGCTGCTTTTGATTTTTTATGATAAAGATTATTAATCACATACACACAAAGCTAATGCTGTGAGCTGTAGAAAAGAAAATCTAATACTCTAAATATCAAAAAACAAGTTAAAAATAAACAATTCATTCTTTAGAGTAGTTAGTAGAAATAGTCCAGGAAAGAGTTCAAGTTATAATTCAAGAGGGTACTCAAAAATACATATGCAGAGTAGAGAATAAAATGGGATATTTTGAAGCACTCTAATTGTGGAAATAATGGGAAAAGAAGGTCTGCCCCATTAGCCCAATTGAAAGGAAATGTAAACAAAATATATTTTCTCATGGGCAAATCCTTATGTATAAAATAGTCAGATCTTGAGGCCAGGGACACAGCTCAGTGACAGAGGACATGATTAGACTGGGAAGAATCATGAATGAATTTCATACCCAGTACATTCATAAGTGCACACACACATACACACACACACTCACACACACACAATGGTTGCACTCGAAGACCAATATTGACAAAAGTTTTGCCAGAAACTTACCATTTTACTTTTCCATTATCAGTACATATGATCTAATATTACTTACATTTTATTAGAGGCATATTTGTTTTAATTAAATAAACAGATTATTGATATTTTTATTAATTAAACTGTATACATATTTCCATTTTACCTATTTTTTAAAAAAATTCCTAATTTTTTAAATTTTCATTAATCTTTTTTAATAGTCCAATTGTTATCCCCCTCCCAGTCTGCCTCTAACCATTCCACTTCACCTGTTTCTAAGAGGATGTCTCTCCCCATCTCATACCCTGTTAGGTCTCCCAACTTCCTGGGGCTTCAGAATTAGGTGTGTCTTTCTCTCTCTCTCTCTCTCTCCCTCTCTCTCTCTCTCTCTCTCTCTCTCTCTCTCTCTCTCTCTCTCTCTCTCTCTCTCTCTCTCTCATCTCCGGGGCCTCAAATCAGCTAGTGTATGCTGCCTGGTTGGTGCCTCAGTGTCAGAGATCTCCGGGATCCAGGTTAGTTGAGACTGCTGGTCTCCCTATTGGGTTGCCCTCCTCCTCAACTTCTTCCAGCCTTTCCCTAATTCAAACACAAGGGACTCCAGCTTCAGTCCATTGGTTGGGTGTAAGTATCTTCTGTCTCAGTCAGCTGCTTGTTGGGCCTCTCAAAGGACAGCCATCCTAGGCAACTGTCCGTAAGTTCACCATAGCATCTGTAATAGTGTCAGGCCTTGGAGCCGCCCTTTGAGCTGGATCCCAATTTGGGCCGGTCGCTGGACCTCCTTTCCCTCAGTCTTTTCTCCATTTTTGTCCCTGCAGTTCTTTCAGACAGGAACAATTATGCGTCAGAGTTTTTTAACTGTGGGATGGCAACCCCATCCCTCCACCTGATGTCTGACTTTCTACTGGAGGTGGACTCTATAAATTCTCTCTCCCCATTGTTGGGTACGTCATCTAAGGTTCCTCTCTTTGAGTCCTGAGAGTCTCTCACATCCCAGGTCTCTGGTGCATTCTAAAGTGTTTCTCTCACCCCCCCCCTCCAGGTTGCATATTTCCACTCATTCTGTTGGCCCTCAGGGATTCTCTTCTGTTTCCCACCACCAATAACTGATACGTTCCCCTTTTCTTCTCCCCTCTCCTTTCCCACCCAGGTCCCTCCTTCCCTCTACCTCCAGCCCTTGTTATTGCTTTCTTCTCCCTCCTAACATCCTTACTTGGGCCCTTTGGCTTGTTAACCTTGAATTCTGTGGAATATATCCTTGGTATTCTGTACTGTTTTGGCCAGTATCCTCTTATTAGTAAGTACATACCATGCATTTTCAGTCAAATGGATGAAACTAGAAAATATCGTCCTGAGTGAGGTAAACCTTACTATTTTTGATCCTCTGCAGCACACAGTGATTGTCTCATCTCGCCTCTTTTGACAGCTCCTGTTTATAATAGGTTCTAAGATGTTGATGGTTTTAGGAAATTTGAGAAATAATGAATGGGCAAGTATTTTGTAGATTTATCTGTAGAGAAATGCTAATTTTTTTTCCAAGTTAAATGAAGGCCATGGAATTTTGGAAGTGGAACAAGGACATGAGAATTTTTACCTTATCATTACAAAAGTTTCCACTATTACCATGATTCTCCAACTGTGAATACACACTGGCCAACTGGCTGTGTAATTTCTTATCAGGTTTTCTTATTCTAAAGTTACTCTTTTTACCTTTCCTTTTCATTCTTTGAGTTTTTGGGAAAACCCTAGTACATGAGAAATCACAGGAAGTGGAAAGTCATGTTTCCCTCTTGCCAAGGTCAAATTAAAGAAATTACTTTCAGTTGGTCTGAAATACAGGAATGTCTCCCATTGGCTTATCAATTCAGTCAGCTACATAATTAACTTTATTTTCCCAGACATTAATTTTGATTTTAAATATTTCTCTACTCTGTTTGAATCTATTCGTTCTCTATTTATCTCATCTCCTTTCTTCTATATTTAATTAGGAGCAACTAAAATTAACTAATGGGCACTTTGATAATCTGCCCAGTGACCTGAGAACTCAAGTCTACATGTTTATTCAGTACACTTACTTGTGTTATCCCATAGGAGTTTTTCTGCCAATACAAACTCCCATCCTCCTTTTCTCTAGTCTCTGGTAAATTCATTGCTGCTTCCCAGCTTTCACTAATACTCCATTTTTAAAACCTTTTCGCCATTCTACTCTCCCTGATCTCAAAGGGCTATTTCCTATGGGAGTCCTCTGGTTTTGGTGGCAATTTCAAATTTGCTAAATATTCATTTCTAACAAATTACAACAAAACTTGTTGTGTTTATCAAAATGATCTTTCTGTGTTTCTCTGGAGTTTCTGGTCCTCACCGTGCTCAGCACTGGTTCCTTTTCATGTTTTACTCATGTTTATGCAAATAGATGTATTTAGGTTGGAAACTGTCCCTAATCTTGGTTCAGTTGGGACTGGAAGGCTACTACATCGCTTGTTTTTTCTTCAAGTGGTTTTGATGTTACCACCACCTCCTTTTTCTACACAGAAAATCTGTCAGGGTAGCTTGTCTTTTTGGCATGTAGGCAATGTATTGACACAACAATGTCATACTTAAAATGTGATATATGCATAGGTTTCATGGAAAGAAGACAGAGGTATTTGAGGGCGTGTATTTCACTGAGGGTAGCAACTATGGTAGACTTTTATGGTGCCATCAGAGCAACCAATGGTAAAGTCTAGAATAGACTTATAATGACATCTGAAAACCATCAAATGTTTCTTTTTCATTTAGATTGTGATAGTATTTGGGAGACATGTAGTAATTATCTACTACAAATTTCACACGGGTTAAAATGTTGTTGCCTTACCTCACCAAACTCTTTGCTAAAGTGTTTTAAATAATAAGACTTGCTGAATTTACCTCTACAAATCACTTGTAAGATTTGGCAGTTACATTCACAACACAACTACATTAGATGACAAACAATAATTTAGTGTTGTTTTTCGTTGTTCTTGTATTGCTCTAATCTGAAGAGTTGTGAACTAAAATAAAGAGAAAATAAATTAAAATGGTTTAGTAAGTATAAATGAGATAATTCACTGAGTAAAAACACAAGATATAATCAAGTCATGAATTTGACCCTGAAGATGTCAGTGGAACGAAATAAAATCAAAACAATCCATGAACACTTTAAATAAACACATTAGTGGCTTGCCTTAGAGTCAACAGAAGCAGGCAAAATGAATGGTGCTGCCTGATTATGCAGTTAAAATAGAACCATCCCATAGTGGTGTTTAAAACAGTGAATTATTCCCATTTTCACAATGCTTTCAAAGGACTCACACTGAGTATACAATAATTTCATAATTTTCTACCTTGATTGCATGCTGTGACTTAAACATGTAGGATAATGGAAATAAGGGGGAAAAACTCACCATAAAAAACAAAATACATGAATAAAATTACATGGAGTTCTTAGTTATCTTTTCTTTTTTAATGAAACAAAGGTTCATTTTGTGTCTGAATGGGTTGTCAGACACACATCTTGTATATGTTTTACTCAGCTCTTTTTCAGAGAATCATAATTACAATACTCAGATACATTTACACCAAAACACATGGAATGATTATCATACAGTCATTTTAGCATTTACCTATGCTATATGTCCTAAAATGAATTTAAGTATACTGAATATCATGACAAGTAATAAATTAATACCTATTTGAGTATAATGGAAATTTTACATAAATATAAGACCATAATACTTAAAGTTAAATCCTTACTCCCTTTTGAAAGGGAAAATGTTTTTCATTTATGTTTTAAGGTCAAAATAAAACATTCCTAATATATCTGTTTAATAAGAAATATCTGAGAGTTATGAAATATGCATTTATGATTAGTGGAAGACAGGAAATTCTCAGGATTGAATTGGGCTGTTTTAGAGTCATATCTAATTGCAACATTGTCACCATACACATAAAACTAAAAGCAGAAAAATAAAATTAGGTGATAATAGCTTAAACATATCCACGATTAATGATTTTTTTCCCCAGGTACTTCAGGTATCTCCTGAGCAGGGTTAAGCACTCCTCACTCCGTGAAATTTCTGTAATTTCATACACAATAAATAAGTTTGACTTAATCATCCTTATTATTTTCCTTAATGTCAGATGCCAACTTCCCACTATGTTTCTCATCATTCTGACTTGATGGGAATATATCTGCTTCTATGTAATCACACTAAACTCACAAATTGGTAACTGGAAGAACCCTAATACTTGAAGCTTCAGGATGAAATATATTATACTGAAGTGTACCCTCTACTTTTCTAGTGAATAATACTGACCCATTTCTAGTACATTCATTTTTCTTCAGAAAATCACTTCATTAACTTTAGGTCCAGACAACAAAGTGGTGTAAATTACTATATTTACAATTTGACACACACTGAGTTAATTAATTCTTCTATGAAAAGATAAAATAATATTTTTACATGCCAAAGTCAGGATGACATCCAAACAAGAGTAAAGGATTTGTTTTGTGATTGTCCACTTAAATCTTCCAGGGATGTTAAAAATAGTGCCTTGTGTTGAAGAGAGTCATCCTAGAATGAAGTGGATATATAAAGAGAAAATAAAACTTGGAAAAGCTGATTAAGTTGTCATTATTCCAGCCCATTTGGGCATAACATGAGTGATCATATATCAACAAATATAAAGTCATAAACATGGCATCAAATAACATGAGTCTTACTTTTTATAGGTTGGGAATAAAGGATAACCTCACAGATCATCCAAAAGAGACTGGAAGTGATTGACCCAAAGGAATGCTAGGTAGAACAGGAGCAAAGTTCTCTAGTCCTCGATGTTAATATTACCTCTTTAGATCTAGAGGTAGACATTCATCAAAAATTATGTGGTATATGCAAAAGGTAAAAACAAGAGATGGTTGTGAGAAAGGGCAGCATTTACCAAAACTAGAGAGATGGATATTATAATAATATTCACAAGAGATTATAAAATAAATGTTATCTAAGTTATCATACAAAGTATACCTTCTTGGTGGAACAAGTTGGCTCAGGGGGTAAAAGTGCTTGTGGCACAAGCCAGGTGATCAGAATTTGATCCCTGAAACTCACAGTGAAAACAATCAACTGCAGCAGTTGTTTTCTGAAAGTCACACTCACACTGTGGCACTCGTGTATAGCATATATACATATATATATATATATATATATATATATATATATATATATATATATATATATATCTCAAACACTAATGACTTAAGCAAACTATACATACACACACACACACACACACACACACACACACAAATATATCCTATCATTTCTACATAGTTAAATACTGCCTGGCTCATCTTAGCTTTCTGCAATTTATGTAAAGTTTAAATGAACTTGTCAATAGCCTCAGAATAGTACTTTTGAATTAGATTATTATTTATATTATTTTTATTTATTTATAATATTATATTATATTATTATTATTTATTTTATTCATTTATTATTATTTAGATGAATCTGAGAAAATATTTTGTCTTACATTTTGTTAAGGTTTTATTGACATTTCTGTATGCTTTAAGACAAGATTCTATATGTAAGTCAGGCTTCAGGAAGCCTATCTCAGCTTCCTGTGTGCTGGGATGAGAGGCATGGCCCATGATACTAAGATATAGTGCTTCCTGATAGTGCTATTGCTTTTACATTGGTTAGTTTAAGACATTCTCAGGTAGCCCAAAATGGCCTCAAACTTATCATGTAATCAAAAGTGACACGAAACATCTCATGACATTGCCTTTCCCTCTCAAATGCCAGGATGACAGGTATGCACCCCCATACTTGGCTTCTACTCTTATCTTTAATTCTTTCTTTTTGTTTGTTCGGTGTTCTAAAATTTTATGGCATTTTATTTATTTATGTGCGCACGTGGATACCCATAAACACATATCATAAACACTAATGATGTTGAATGGATGTTGAAGATAATATTTTGTAGTCAAATCTCGCCTTCTATCATATGGGTCCCAAATACATTTAGATTATCAAGCTTGAGGGCAAGCACCATTATATACTGAGCCATCTCATCAACTTCGGCTTATATCTTTGTCTGCAAATGTTCTTTGGATTGATTTGGTCTCATATATATTGTGGTCTATTATGTAAACCCACTTTTTATGATGGATAAAGTAGAAAATACTACTGTACAAAATAGACTCCTTAAAATATCCCAATTATTGGAGTTTTCTTGCTTTTTACACATTTCACAAACCAAATGTAAAATGAATCAGAATTTTTAAAGTAAAAAAATATAGTCAAGGCTCATAAAGTATGACTATTTCAGATGGTTTTATTAAATCACTCGAGGGAAAAATCAAATAGGATAAAAAGCTGTATCCAATAATTTGCTGTTGCAGTTCAAATATTTTATTGAAATTTGATATTGTTAGCGAACAGCTGTTTGTGCTGACATTTTATTACATTTTCATATGACTGTGAAACTAAACATGACAGGAATTTCTTTTCAGTTTGTTTTTCACATCCAAGGTCAGACAAAGAATACAGAAATATGATACAGACACATATTATTAAATAAAATCTTGTAGAATAACTATCTGTTTTATTAAATAATAATACTGACTGTATAATTTTATCATATTCAATACTTATACTATATGAATGATAGATTATACTTTTAGGGTAAATAGGCTCATAGGAAATATCATGTGTTGTAATAAGATTATAGATCATGTATTAATAAGTGTTGAAATAAATCACATCATAGAATCTATTTATGCATTGGTATACATATGAATAGGCACTCACTTTAAGTAATACCTACAACTCTAATATTTAATTTGACAAAAAAGACAGCATACAGTTTTTCTAGAAGATAAGGGTAATTAGACATCATACAATTATCCTGAAAAATATATGAAAATTACTGATGGTTCAAAATTGCAGTTTTTACTAATATTCATATTTACATTCTGGTTTTCATGAAATAATCCTGTTTAATGTTAGGGAGGTGGAGTGGTAATACCATGTGTATGCCAGCAAAAGAAAGTTAACTTAAAGTGTTTGAAAAATAAACATTCAAAATATATAATTGATCTAATTTTCTTTCTGTTGCTGAAATAAAACAATGATGAAGACTAACTTGAAGATGAAACAGTTTATTTGGTTTATGATTTTATCATATTCATGACAGGAATCATACACATGATAGGAATTCCATCATCAAGGAGAATAAGGGCAGGAACCTGGAGACAGGAACTGATGCAGCAACAGGACACAAATGCTCCTTGCTGGCCTGCTTCCCGTGGCTTGCTCGGATAACGTTCTCATACTATTCAGGGGCCAGATGCTCAGGGATGCTACTGCATGCCATGGGCTGGAGTTTCCTACATTACAAAACAAGAAAATGTCCTAGACAAGCCAATCTGTTAGCTTCACTTAGGGTTTGGTCTTCCCAGGTGACTTTAGTTCATACCAAGTTGGCAAGACTAACCTGCAAGTCTCAGAATTTTATTCAGTATCATCAACCGAAAGTAAATCTCCAGCTATCCTACCAAGATAAGCTGCTTTCCTACCTAAGAACATAAGGCAATCAAAGAAGTGTTCAGGAAGGTATGATAAAGGAGTGAGTGGCACGGAGCCTGCTCCTAGACTATCTACATGTGTCCACCTGATTTTCACATTCTTCTGTCTTTGTATTACTTGTGTAAACATTGATGAAAAAGAGGCATTTTCAGCAGATTCCGTCTTACCTTTGTTAACATAAAAAATCTTTTCATGAACTCATTTAAATATTTTGTGTGCTCTCTCTCACAATCTTTCTCACCTTTCTTTCTTTTTTTTTTTTTTTTTTGGTATTGTTTTGCTTCTTTTTATGTGATATCTGTCAATGTTTAACCTTAAAACACCCAGCTTTTCTAAGTTCTGCCTTTCATGTAAAGCCCTTATCATTTTCTGTCTGTTCCTCAAGTGACTGACTCCCAAGAAGACAATGATAATGAAGCTGGTTTCAAGGCTTCATATTGGAAATAGCAAAATTCACCATGATGATGGCCACTGATAATTTGTCAGAGATTAACTTGATATTGATAGTATCTGACAGGTTATTGGAACTTTTTATTCATTTTATATATAAGGTTATACGATACTCACATGAAGGGTGGGGCGTCCTCCTCCATTTTCTATGGTCTTGATTGGCTTTTGGCGTGTGAAATATGAGACAATCGTCAAGGTTTCAGTAGTGAGAACAGCAAAAGAGGAGAGTTAGCTTGCCACCCATCATTGCAGACGTGTGGTAACACCTCCAAGCCACAACAGCAAAGGCAGTTATAGCATCTTGACATTAGCTTTGCTGTATTGTCTCCCCTGAGGTGGTTGTGGGTTGTTTGAATGACAGTAGGCCTTTATATTTGCATGCTTGATCCTCAGATGCTGGAACTGTTTGGAAAGATTAGGAGATATGACTTTGACTCTGGAGTTGGCTTTGAGATTCCAAAAGTCTATGCCATACCCAGGTAGGGCTCGCTCTCTCTCTCTCTCTCTCTCTCTCTCTCTCTCTCTTTTTCTTGCCTGCTACACGTGGATCAAATGTAAGCTCTCAGATACTATTACTCCAGCACCAAGCCTTCCTATCTGCTGCCATGCTCTGCACCTTATCTCCGAATTAAATACTTTATTTTGTAAGTTTTCTTGGTGATAGTGCTTTGTCACAGTAGGTAGAAAAGCAACTAAGACTCTCTTACTCAGTATCCAGTCTATTACAGTCCATCAAATAGGAAGAATTGTGTAAGAGTGTAACTGCTCATTAAGTTGAGAGGTTTCCTAGAAAAAAGAAATTGTAGCTTGAACAAACCCATTGGAAGAAATGTGGGTGGGGTGTGTGCCTGAGAAACATGGAGAGCTTGCCCGAGGAAGAGCTTGTGTTTTTCCCAGAGCACTGTACTTCCTTTAACCTGGTAAGCTTGCTATTGCAAAGTCAGATATAACCCATTTGATTCACATTTATTGCTGTTCCCATTATCTCCATTTTAACATTGACTTTATCCTTGTCTTTTGCTTTCCAAGAACAATGTTGTACACTTAGGGTTTATACACATATCCTTGGAGGTTCATGTTTGCACTAAAATTCTTTTTGTTGAGGTCTTGTCAATTTGTTATTTGGCAAAAATTCCCATATGATTTAGTTACATGATTATTACAATGAAATACTTATATACGTCCACAATTAGAAAAGTCACTACTGAGTTCTATTTTCCTATGCATTAGGAAGTCGAAAAACAGTGATAGAGCCTAAGTACCATGGCCTTATAAAATAATGTTAACTTCCATTTTATTTGAAAAATCCCAGTAATACAAACAAGGTTTAGGGCATCTTTAGGCCAGCATGCACAGAGATACAGAAGGAAGATCCTAGTAGAAATTATGATTTTTCTTCCAATTCATTTATTTAATTAACTTATATTTAATTTTTCTTCCAATATGAATTCTATATTTTGAATTGCATACTTTTTTCAATTTCACTTTAGGAAAGTCTTAGACTTACACAAAATTAGATAAAGGATATACCAATTTCCCATCTATCTCCTGCCTTCCCTAAAGCCTTCCCAATTATCAACATGCCAACCTCAGATAGACACTCATTACAGTTAATAAAGCTACTTTACCGCACCACTATTCCTCAATGTTCATAGCTGCCCTTTGGGTATACTCTTGGTACTGGACATTCTCTGAACTTGAACAAATTCACGGTGGCAAGCACTTGTCATTCTAGTTGCATGCGCAATTGTTTCACCATCCTCAAATCTAGTGAGCATTTATTTGTTTTGCTGTTCTCTACCTTTTGGCAATAGAAAATATCTGTACTCTGTTCATAGTTTCTCCTTTTCCAGAGTGTCACCCATTCAAACCACGCAGCATAAAGTTTATTCTGATTTTCCACATTCACTTTATGATGAACATTTTTTTTCTTTCTTCTTTTCTTAGAGTTTGTCAACCATTGCTAACACACAGTTGTTCCACTCCTCAGTAGCTTTCCTTTGCATGGATTCTGTTACTAATGAAGACTAGATACCAAAAACGTTACAATGGAACTTATAAAATTAAAAAAAAATGTACATTTTAAATTACTTAATTTTTATAATTATGTGTGTGGCATGATTGTAGATGCTCACAAGTTCCAGAATGAGGCATTCGATCCAGGAAATCTGGGGTCTCAGGAGGTTGTAACCTGCTCAAGAATCAGACTCAGGTGCTGTATGATACCAGTAAGTGCTCTTCAAAACTCAGCCCCTACTGCAACTTTTTAAAAGTTTTTTTCATCAGTTACTTCTGGTAATTTCTTTGTAATTTCATTTCTGACTTCTGTTATGCCTTGTGCTTTATCCTTTTGCTGAACTTCAAAAACAGCACAGGCCCTGTAGGGACACTGTAGGAAGGAGAGGGAAGGGAAAAAAGCACAGTCTAGTGATTGTTAGCAAGGATTCCTCTATATTGTGACTGGCGCAAGTGATTCTGCATTTTTTAGCTTTGGGGGAGATACGCTAGGTATAGAGGATTGGAGTGGGTTGTATCCTTCTCCAGGTCAGGTGGGCTGTAATAATACCCGGTAAGTTTCACCTGCAGGAGAGCTTTACAGAGAAGATCTGAATCATTGGTTATATTTAAGAATGCCCATGTCTTTGTATGCCAGGCAATGCTTGAAGGAATTCTTTTCTGGTATTTCCTATGACATATTTCTTGAATGTCTACAGAGGAAATTTGCAACAAAGTGTGTGCCTTCCCACTTGGAGTTCTGGTTTCTGAGCCCTCTGTGTTGAAGTTCCTGCTTCTCAGACACATCACACAGAACCTGCAAGAGATTAGAATTCTCTACCTAGTCTTCAGTTTACAGATGACTTCTCTTCATAGGTTTCTGTAAGATTAAGTTATTATTCTCTATATTCATCTATCTCTTCCAGTTTGGGAGTAGCAGCTTGCTGTGTGACTTTGTTTCTTACATGGATATCAGAATAGTTTATTTCAGTTCAGATTTAAAATTTTGGTAATCATGAAGCTCATTAATTTGTTACAGCTACAACATGAAATTTTAAGTGTATGTTCTATTTGTATAAACATCTAATATGTTATAAAATTCTAAAGAATACTATATAACACACACAAACATGAATATAAGCATGCAAACAGGCATGCACACAGATGCACATATACATGTTCAGATAAACATATACACACATGATTACACACATACAGTCACATACACACAATTATTTTTCCGCTTGAAATTTGAATCATACCCAAGGAGGTCAAGTGTATTTACTTTTCCATAAAATTCTAGCTAAAGATCTGGATGGTTTAGACAAACCAATAAATTCACTAACCTTATGAGGTTCTATATAACAAGCTATAGTGCCGACACAATCTGAAAAATTTAATTTACCTCCTGTACACCAGGAAAAATAAGAAAATATATCGCTTGCTGTTTCCTGATTATATATTCTGAACCTGACAAACCTGTATGTATAAAAGATCTGTTTCTATATAAGCTTCTACTTTCATACCTTCATTCACTATCTACCAACTTTCAAACTATTGCATAGATATTTTAAATTATAGTGAAAAATCTAATTGTACAAAGTTAGGTTGATTAAAGAATATTAGTGTTTAGCACAAAAGGATTCAAAAGAGAATTATATATTTGTTTTTTCATTTTTATTTTTCAAATATTGAATACAAGTTTTACTTCTGAATATCAAATCAATCATCATTATGTGATGAGGTGTAAGGTCTTTCTGATTGCAAAGACTGTCTTTTCTGAGATACAATATAATTCTGAAAATAAAAAAGGGTCAGAAGTTCCACTGCTAACTATCTCCAACAGAAACCCTCCAGTGCAGAATACCATCTGCCAGAGAGGTTTCATTTTCTGTTAAAAGTGATTAGATAAAGCAGATAATATGATGAATTTGACTTTGAATAATATAGAAACACTGAAAATAATTATCTGAACTATTTTATATATTCAAATGAATTTGTACCTCTCCTCTGGCTAAGATGACTTAAAGTCAATGACTTTATAGCTTGTACCTTCTCAGTGACAACCATTGTAAGTAGTCTCCAGATAGCTCTCTTTAGAAAAAGTTGACCTGTAGTAGGAATCTTTCCATCTAATTCCATATACTATGAGCATTCCTAAATGATATTTAAACCTCCTCATTCATCCGATGAATCATCAGCTTAGTTTGGAAATATATCATTATGTAAAAAGTAAATAAAGGCAAACTGCATAATTTATTAGAACTTTAGAAATGAAGAGTGTTTTACACAACTGTTGGGTTAATGTGGTGGGAGAGTCTCACATTCGCCCCCCAGGACTCAGGCCTCTGGGAGTGGCAGGATGCAAGAAGTTTGACCATGCTCACCCCACAGCACCACCAGGTGGGTGTCAGGCTGTGAGAAGCCGGGGGATACCACCCAGGGGTGGGGAAGTGAGGCCTGGGGGTCCTGGGGACTGCACGGAGCTGGCTCCATCTAGTTTCCAGGCTCTTGGGCATCCCAGGCACCGCTGGATGCTGCGGAAGAGCTGAGAATGGAGTGGGAGCCCACAGGCCAGATCCGGCCTGGGCTGAGGGCAAAAAAGTGGGAAGGAGCCTGGCTGAACCTCGAGTACCAAGTCTTTGACTTGTTGCCGGGTAGCTAGGTTGGTTTGGTAGCAGCAGTGGTTGGGATCACTGAGAGGCCTTCTGTGGGAGACTGTATGTGGCTCTTTAGACAAAGGCCTGTTCTACCATTCCCCGTAGAGATCCCGATAAAGAGAGACAGTCCATAGTTTTAGGGCATTTATTGTCATGGCAGAGAGTGGGATGAGTAAATCTGTATCCCACATGCTTAGGGCAGACCTGAGATTGAAATACCTTTTGCAGGGAGTAGTGGCTGGGAAGGGGAAGGGGAGTTTATTGGCTAAGCCTCTAGGTGTCTCATTAAAATGCGTGTGTCTTGAGGCTATGTGATCACACTGCTACCTATGGAGGGGCTTGGGGCATTGCCCTTATGTGACTGATAGTCACAGACCTATGGAGGAGAGTTGCAGCCTTGTGTCAGGAGCCTGGGGCCCAGGAGCATGACAAAACACCTACAGTCTCTTGTAGGGTTATCCCTTCTGGCTCCCGGGGTTTTAAACCTTAGCTCAACCAGAAACCAGGCTGCCTTTCATGGTCCCACACACAACTACATTTTTGTCCACCATCATTTCAAAATTCCATGGAGAATTCAAATGCAAGTATTGTTTTACATAAACACTGAGTCTTTAGGAGGATACTAGAATATAGAGCTTTTAATTGCAGAAAATAAAGGTATCTTGTCATTTCCATATCTGCATTTTTGTCACAAAACCATGATGAGGGAGAAGAAATCATATATTACATTCCAACCACAGTTTTCCCTCCCTCCTCCCTACCCAGGACCTCCTCTTGCCTCTCCCACACCATTTACTACTCTTCCTTTTTTTTTCAGAAAAGGGCAGGTCTTCCAGGGAAATCAACTAGTCATGGCATACGAAGTTGCAATAAGACTAGGAACCTCCCCTAATATAAAGGCTGGACAAGATAACCAAGTAGGAGGAAAAGTGTCTTTAAAGCAGAAAAAAAAAAAAAAAAAAAAAGACAGAGACAGTCAGTCCTGTGCTAGGTCTCCCTGTTGGGAACTCCACAAGAAGACCAAGCTACCTACACAACCATAACATATAAGTAGAGTGCCTAAGTCAGACACATGCAGGCTCCCTGAATATCTGTTCAGTTTCTGTAAGTCCCTATGTTCCCAGGTTAGTTGCTTCTGAGAATTTTCTCCTATTGTCCTTGACCCCTCTATTTCATAAAATCCTCCCCCCCCCCTTCCTTTGGACTCCCCAAGGTCTGCCTACTACTTAGCTCTGAATCCTCCCTGAGATCAATTGGACTAAATGCCAATCTATGTGTGTAGCATAATATCATTAGGATTCTCTAGGCTATCCAGCTTCTCCTTCCTAGCCCTATAGACTTTGTCAGTGGTAGGTTTCCCCTCATGGCATGGTTCTCAAGATAAACCAGTCATTGGCTGGCCACTCCCACAATTTCTGCATCATCTTTACTCAAGCACATCTTGAAGGCAGGACAAATTATAAGTTGAAGGATTTGTGGCTGGGGTGGTACCCCAATCCCTCTGCTGGAATCTTGCCTGGTTATAAACATTTTAGTTCAGCAACATGGCTACTCTGGCAATTGATCAAATCCAAATACGTTTGCATTTCCCTGGTGACCAAGGACATTAAACATTTCTTTAATTGCTTCTCAGTCACTTAAGATTTCTCTATGGAGAGTTCTTTGTTTGGATTTGTATCACCGTTTTTAATTAGATTATTTGGTATACTGATGTGCAGTTTCTTGAGTTCTTTAGAGATATTGGAAATTAGCCCTTTGTCAAATGTGGAGTTAGTGAAAAATCTTTCCTATTGTTTTTGGTTTTTTTTTTTTTTTTTTTTTTTTTTTTTTTTTTTTTTTTTTTTTTTTTTTTTTTTTTTTTTTTTTTTTTTTTTTTTTTTTTTTTTTTTTTTTTTTTTTTTTTTTTTTTTTTTTTTTTTGGTTTTTTGAGACAGGGTTTCTCTGAATAGCACTGGCTGTCCTGGAACTCACTCTGTAGACCAGGCTGGTCTCGAACTCAGAAATCCACCTTTCTCTGCCTCCCAAATGCTGGGATTAAAGGCATGCACCACCACTACTTGGCTTCTTGGGTTTTTTTTGTTTCTGTTTTTTGTTTTTTTGGAATATCCAAAATGTACTGTAGTATTTTAGTGTGGCTCTGGTAGTACCATATTGCCTTGACTTTTGTTGCTTGTCTTCTCATGCTGGCCTCTAGGCCTCTGGGTTTCACATAATTATAGGTTTAATTGCTGATTTGTGAGTTTATTTTTGTTTGATGGACGGTTTTTCCTCTGGTTTCTGTTTTCTTTCTGGTCTTCTGGGCTGAGGTGCAGTGATTCTGGTGATCAGAAAGTACTCATGTCCAGTAGAGTCTCTTTGCTGAATTTTGATGGCCTGTGATCTCTGAGGCTTTGGGTGCAGCATAGCTTCTGGAGTTCTGGGTTTCTGTGAGGTGTCATGAACTCTTGGGTTCTGGGAATAGTAATGACCTCTGATACACCTAGAGGTTTCTGGAGTTCTGAGTACTGGCATGGCCTGTGGGGTTCCAGGTACTGGCCTGAATTCTAGTCTGTCGGGGGCTTCTTAAGCTCTGGATATCAGCATGGTCTTTTGGAGATCAATGAGCTTCTATAGGAGTTGTGGGCTAGGATATAGAGATGAAGAGAGGGAGTGCTGGTGGAGAAACTGGGCAGACTCTAAGGAGTGTTGGTGGGCTGTAAAAACTTAGGTTTCCAAATACTGACCTGGCTTTTGGTAGAACAGTGCGGTTTAGCTTGAGTTTGGGACCAGTACATGGATATTGAATGTCTATAACTTTTGAATCAACTTAGTTTTGTTTCTGAATGGCAGATGACTGATATTTCACACACCAAGAAGCTACCAATTATACAAAAGTATTCCTTCAAGGGTGTTCAGAGACAAAGGCTTCTAAGGCATTCTTTGTATGCAATCATTTCTTTTCCTGAACATATCTACAAAAGAGAGTTCAGCTTTTTAGCCTTGCTTTCTATATCTTTAAGTACACATTTTATTTTCAGACATTTGCCTACTTAAATATTCACATGTGTGCATAAGAGATCTAATATTAACTTCAGAGGATTTTTTGTAGTAAAGATTACTTTTCTGATCTTGTACACATTAAATACAGTATTGAGTACATGAGAGAAGAATGGATTTTTATATACATGAATGCACTAAACTGTATGGAATTAGATGAAATATGACTTGGGAAAAAAATCAGTGTTGCTTCATAGCAACACTAAGTAGAACAGAAATACAATAGAACTTGATTCCTGTTTCAGGACCAGGCTGATTTTCCACTTACTGATGCATTAGCTGTTATTATATACTACATTAGATACACAATCCATCATACGTGAATGACAATAACTAAACTATGATAATCCTGAATGTCTTGATAAATATTTTTTAATAGAAAACCAAATACAATTGTTAATCTTGTTTTCTAATAGCAAATAAAATAAAACTGTGGATAAGTTCACACAAGCTTAAAGCTTCAGACAAAGTTATCTTTTAGGACATTTTTTAGGAACTGAAGTGTGAAGGGAAAGAAAAAAAAAGCACCAGGGAGTATTGTATCCTGCCAGGAAGTTCCCTAAGGACTGGAACCCTGACCTTGAATGACTACTATGAGGTAGATATGATACAGCAATCCCTGAGCATGATTGCTACTTGCTGCTTGCTGCTTGCTGCTTGCTGCTTGCTGCTTGCTGCCTGCTCCTTGCTGCTTGCTGCTTGCTGCTTGCTGCCTGCTGCTTGCTGTTTGCTGCTTGCTGTTTGCTGCTTGCTGCTTGCTGCTTGTTTCTTGCTTCCTTCTTGAGAAACTTGATTGGTAGTCACCTGGCAATAGACAAATGTATTTTGCAGGGTGTGTAGAGACAAAGGCTTCTAAGACATCCTTGTATGCAATCATTTCTTTTCCTGACCACAGCTACAAAAGAGACCTCAGCTTTCTATTAGGACCCATCTTAGTATAAATGCAAGATCTAGACTTCAGTTAATATATATTTAGATAAAATACCAGGATACTGAGCAGGCGATTTTCAGTTCTTAGATGCAGTTGACATTCGTAGAACATGCTATACAAAGTTCCTAATTCACAGTTGGTAGCCTGGCTTAAGTAAAACTGACAGGTACAGTTTATGGGATGTCCTTGCCATTAATAAGAAAATGTTTCTTTTAATGCTAAAATAAATAAGAATTTGTAGATGGAAAACTCTGGCTACTAGCGAGAGTGGAAAATTGCACAGTACTAAGGGTAGGCTTCTGTATTCTGTCTATATACACTGTTACTGACTCTTGGTCTTACATTGATACAATGGGCTTGAAAGAGTACATTAAACATATTTTTTAATATTTTTAATTTTCAGATTATAAAAACATAATTTCCTTCTAATTTTCTTACTCTCAAACCTCCTACCCCTATTGCTCTCTTCCAAGTTCATATATATTCTTAAATATAACATGCTTTGTATAATGTTACTTGTATAGATGTGTTTCATGGCTGACCATGTTATATTGAACAACCAACCAGTATGCTCTTCTTCGGAGAAAAGTATTTCTCCCACTTCCAGCTATCCTCAGTTGCCTGCAGTTCTTAACATGGGGCTGATATTTTTCTCTCTCCACTTTGGGATATTTATTTTTCATTGTCCTTGTTCAGCTCATATTTGATTAGTCATGTTCATCAGAATTTATCGATGTAGGAGACAAAATCTCACAAAAAACTCCCTGATGATCTGGCTTGTAAAACCTTTC
The DNA here is from genome assembly GCA_028551405.1 of Uromys caudimaculatus. Lineage (NCBI taxonomy): Eukaryota > Metazoa > Chordata > Mammalia > Rodentia > Muridae > Uromys > Uromys caudimaculatus. The sequence goes on along the minus strand of CM052720.1, from coordinate 3,186,176 downwards.
TGCTTCCTGTTTCACAATGTACACCAATCCTTAGATATGGAAATACTTTGTAGATGTATCCACTGGGACTAGGCTTCACAATTCTATATTTGATTGGTTGTGGTTTTCTGTTATGATTTTTGAGAAGTTTTCTCGATGAAAGTTGAAAACTACTCTTATTAGTAGGTAGAAGGACATATTTAGGTTGTTGTTAGAGATTATGCTGATTTAGTAAAGTAATGGTTAGAAGTTCTCTTACAAGAACCATGACTTCAGTAAACCTGGGTAGTGGGCTAGGCTTCCAGAACCAAGTATGATTTTTCTCTAGTGGAGTGAGTCTTATGTCCAATTCGAGAAATTTTGTTTCCTGCCAAGGTATGTATGTTACTATTGTACCAATGGGATTATTGCGTCATGCCCTTTGCTGTTATGGTTCAAAGGCATCATGACTGGGTAGAACTGTTGGTTCCCTCCCTTGTTTGGAAAGTCATGGTACTTTCTTGTTCCATTAAAGGTAACAATAATAATAAAGGGATATTTACATCTGTACTGGCTTGAGTTATCACAGAGAAAGGAGCCATCCTTGAGGAAATACCTCCATGAGATCTAGCTGTAAGGCATTTTCTCAATTAGTGATCAAGGGTGAGAGGGCCCATTGTGGGTGGTGCCATCCCTGGTCTGGTCTTCCTGTGTTCTATAAGAAAGCAAGCTGAGCAAACAAGGGGAAGAAAGCCAGTAGGCAGTATCCTTCCAGGATGTCTGCATCAACTCCTGCCTCCAAGTTGCTGCCCTGTGTGAGTTCCCATCTTGACTTCCTTTAGTGATGAATAGCAATGTGGATGTATAAGGTGAGAAAGTCCTTAGTTCCCCAACTTGCTTCTTGGTCATGATGTTTTGTTCAGGAATACAAACACTGACTAAGACACACTGATACTGTGACAGCCTGACCATGTTTTTGGGAGGACTGTGGAAGGACTTTGGAAATGTGGGCTAGAAAAGCATTGAGTTTTAAGAGCTCTGTAGGATGTTCTGTAGGAGCTTGGAAAATAATGTTGAGAACAGTGCAAACAATGGAGGCCTGGCTTGTGAAATTTCAGAGGGAAGATTAAAGACTTATCAGGGCTGTTGATGTTTTGATTGTGAGGATTCTATGGTTTTGGTTAGCTGGGGCTGAAGAATCAGTTGTGATTAACAAGATATCAGAACTACTAAAGCAAAACCTTTGCATTTCCAGGAGTATTGATGCCAGTTAGCTGGAGCTAAGAAATTATCAGTGATTAAGAGGAGACCAGCATTTCACTAAGGTTAAATCTTCTGGGAAGTGTTTACTGAGAGCACAGAGAAGCTGTTCCAAAGGCAACCATGGTTGTACCTTGTGTTGGCAGCCAGACTTGATAATGTATAAGAGTCACTCAGATGGTACTGGTTTTGAAACATGAAGGAGTAACAACTGAGGTTGGGCACTGTGAGAGGCCAGGAGATGCCATTGGTGAAGGTACAACCTCAGTGGCATTTAAAGGCCCAGGCCTGAAGGGCTCATGCAGTGAAGTTGAGGCTTAGCACCATGAAAAGAGCCTATGAGAGGCTATTTGTGAAAGTGCAGTCCAGTTGTAGCAGAAGACATCAGTGTTTTGGAGATGCCAGTACCATGAAATGACCACCAAGGACAGCAACAGCAGTGGAGTAGAGGCAGCTGGAGCCTAGAAGACAAGCTGTGTGCTACAAAGGGCAGAGCTGCAGAAGTGACCCATGTCCTTTGAGGAATCCAGAAAATGGTGAGTGGGTCCCAGACATTAGACGGTTGGAATTTGATTTTGCTTTTGACTGACTGTGCCCATCATTTCTATTCTGTTGGAGATGCTTGTCTTTGTATTTTCTATTAGCTTATCTAGACTTTTCTTTTAGAGAACTCCATGTTTGTATTTTCTTTATAGCTTTTTTTTTTTTTCATTTTCATGTCTTAAACAGTTTTATTCATTTCCTTCAACTGTTTCTACTTTTTGAAGCTTTCTTTAAGGTATTTATTCTCTTTCTCTTTAAGGGCTGCTATCATCATCATAAACTTCGTTTTAAGGTTTGTTTCTTGTATTTCAGCTATGTTGTAATAATCAGGGAATGCTATAGTAGGATAATTGGGCTGTGTTAGTGACAAATTACTCTGCCTTTTTGTAATGAAACTTTTATGCACCTGTTGTAATTGTCATCTCTGAAGCTCACTGCCTTAGTATGCTAACCAAGGTTTAGTCCTGGAAGCTTCTAACCTCAATAAATCGAATCTGTGCCTAGAATATATTCAACCTCTGAGACTTACTGCTGTATAAGCTCACACTTTCTTGGTTTTTATGATCTCTGGGTGGCTGATTCAATTCAGCTATTTTGGCTGGAACTCCTTTCCAAGCTGAATTATTCAATCTATCCTCAGTATCTTACTTACTGAATTGCTATGCTTGGCCTAAACCTAAATCTGGCATTCTGTTCTGATCATTTGGTTCCTTTTCATTCTCTATCTCATTCTGTCTTTACTTGTAAACAAATAGCTTATTCTCTCTTCAACCACTCTCTGGAAAACTCTCCCAATAAAATTTTATCCTTTCTTACTTTGTTCTGTGCTTCTATGTTTTAGGTAGCTTACCTATCTTCTTGTGAGAGCTGGGCATATACTGTAAAATCTTTCTCTGACTTGTTACTTTTTCTGCCACTCAATTAGACATCACTTTTAATATGGGTGCTTCTTTCTAGAAAATAAATTAACCCCCATTCCTTAGAATTAAAGGGGTGTACTAAAGATATGTCTATATTCAAACCAGAAGGATTAAGTATGTACTAAGAACTGAGCTACAACACAACACAATCTTAGGGTTCATAGTGTGATCAAAATCCCTGAAATAAAAGGTATGGGCCATTCATGTTATTTAACTTTTTTGGGTCTCTGGTTTGTAGCATACTTATCCTGTGCTTTATGACTATTATCCACTTAAAGGTGGGTATGTACCATGCTTATCTTTCTGGGCCTTGTTTACCCTATGTAGGATTTTCTATTCTATTTCCACTAATTTGCCTGCAAATTTCACGATGCCATTGTTTTAATGGCCAAGTAATACTGCATTGTGTAAATGTATCCCATTTTATTTATCCATTCTTCAATGAAGGACATCTAGGTTGTTTCCGGTTTCTGCCTATTATGAATAAACAAGTGTCATTGTGGAATATTGGAGCATCTTTGGGGTATATGCCCAGGAATGTTAAAGCTGGATCTCATGATAGATCTATTTTCATTATTTTTGAGAAACCATCATATTGATTTTCAATGGATCTCCAAGTTTGCCCTCCCACCAACAACAGAGGAGTGTTCCCCTTGCTCCACATTCTCAGCAGCATGGGCTACCATTTGATTTTTTGAGTTTAGCACTTCTGACAGGTGAATGATGGAATCTCATAGTCGTTTTGATTCACATTTCCCTTATGATTAAGAATGTTGAACATTTCTTTAAGTGTTTCTTGGCCATTATAGATCCCTCTGTTGATAATTTTCTGTTGAGATCTGTAATCCATTTTTAATTGGGTTATTTGACTTGTTGATGTCTAGTTTCTGGAGTTCATCTTATCTTTTGCATGTCAGTCTTCTGTCAGATATGGAGTTGGTGAAAATCTTGTCCCATTCTGTATGTTGCCATTTTGTTCTTTATTATAGTGCCCTTTGATTTACAGAAGCTTCTCAGTTTTGTGAGGTACCATTTATCAGTTGTTGATCTTAGAGCCTGAGACATTGTGTTCTGTACATGAAGTTGTATCCTGTGAAAATGCATTCAAGGTTTTTCCCACTTTCTCTTCTATCAGTGTTAGTGGATAAGGTTTTATGGTGAGGTCTTTGATTCACTTGTATTTCAGTGTGATAGATAAGGATCAATTACACTGCTCTACATGTAGACTTCTAGTTAGACTAGCACCATTCACTGAAGATGCTTTCATTTTACCCATTTGGTATTTCTTGCTTTTTTGTTTTAAATCAGAAATCAGGATTCATAGGTGTATGGATTTACTTCTGGTTCTTCAATTCTATACCACTGATCAACGTGATTCTATTTATGCCAGCCTCTTGTAGTTTTTATAACTGTTGTTCAGGAGTACAGCTTGAAATCAGGGATTATTGTACCTCCGGAAGTTCTTTTATTCTGAAGCATTGTTTTAGTAATACTAAGGCTTTATTTTCATTTTTTATGGATTATTTTATTTATTTACATTTCAGTTGTTATCTCCCTTCCAGTTTCTCTTCCACAAGTCCTCTCTCCTCTCCTCCCTCCCCCTGCCTCTATAAGGGTGCTCCTGCACCTGACCACCCACTCCTGCCACAGCATCCTAGCTTTCCCCTATCCTGGGTCATCAGGCCTCCACAGGACCAAGGGGCTCCCCTCCCCATGATGCCAGATAAGGCCATCCTCTGCTACATACGGAGCTGGAACTATGGGTCCTTCCATGTGTACTCTTTGGTTGGATGATTTAGTCCCTGGGAGCTCTGGGGGGCCTGGTTGGTTGATATGGTTCTATGGGGTTGCAAACCCCTTCAGCTCCTTCAGTACTTCCCCTGACTCCTCCATTTGAGTCCCCATGATCAGTCAGATGGTTTGAGCTTTAAGCATCCCCATCTGTACTGGTTAAGCTCTGGCAGAGCCTCTCAGGAGGCAGCCATACCAGGCTCCTGTCAGCAAGCACTTCATGGCATCAGCAATAGTGTCTGGGTTTGGTGTCAGGAGATGGGATGAATCCCTAGGTGGGGCAGTTGCTGGATGGCCTTTCCTTCAGTTTCTGCTCCGCTCTTTGTCCCTGCATTTCCTTTTGACAGGAGGAATTCTGGATTAATATTTTTGACGGGGGTGGGTTGTTCTTTCATTGTTTGTAAAGAATTGTTTTGGCACTTTGATGTTAATTGTGTTGAATCAACGGATTGCTTTCAGTAGGATGGCCACTTTTAGTATATTAATCCTACTGATTCATGGGCATGGGAGAGCCTTCCATTTTCTGATATCAATTTCTCTCTTCAAAAATTTGAAATCCTTGCCATACAGATCTTTCACATGCTTGGTTAGAGTTAAACAAAGATAGTTTATATTGTTTTGGGCTGTTGTAAAGTTTTTTTCACCCCTAATATATTTCTCAATCCATTTATCATTTGTATGAAGGAGGGCTACTGATTTTTTTGAGTTATTTTTCTATCCAGTCACTTTGCTGAAGTATTCTTTGCTGTAGAAAATCTTGGGCAGAATTTTTGGGATCACTTATGCATACAATAATATCATTTGTGAATAGCGACACTTTCAATTCTTTCTTTCCAATTTGTATTCCCTTGATTTCCTTTAGTTGTCTTATTGCTCTGGATAGAACTTCAAATACTGTATTAAATATATAAGGAGACAGGGTAGCCTTGTCTTGTCCCTGATTTTAGTGGGATTGCTTCATCTTTCTCTCCATTTAATTTGATTTTGTCCATTGACTTATTGTATATTGCTTTTATTATGCTTAGGTATGTGACTTGTTGATCCCTTCAAGACTTTTAACATGAAAGGGTATTGAATTTTGTCAGAGGTGTTTTCAGCATCTAGTGAGATGATTATGTGATTTTTGACTTTGGGTTTCTTGGTTTAGTGGATTACATTGATATATTTTCATATATTGAACCATTTCTGCCTCCTGGAGTGAAGCATTTGATTGTGGTGAATGATGTTTTTGGTATGTTTTTGGTTTTGGTTTTCAAGAACTTTATTGAGTATTTTAGCATCTATGTTCAGAAGTGAAAATGGTCTGAAGTTCTCTCTCTCTCTCTCTCTCTTTCTCTCTCTCTCTCTTTAATATTTGTGTTGTTTAAGTATCAGGGTAACTTTGGCCTTATAGAATAATTTTGGCAGTGTTTCTTCTGATTCTATTTTGTGGAATAGTTTGAGGAATTAGTATTAGTTTGTCTTTGAATGTCTGGTAGAATTCTACACTACAGCCATATGTCCCTGGGCTTTTATTGATTGGAAGATATTTAATGAATGCTTCTTTCCTTAGAGGTTATAGGACTATTTAGTTAGTTTTCCTGATCTTGATTTAACTTTGTATGTGATATCTGTCTAGAAATTCACTCATTTCATTTTGAATTTCCAGGTTTGTGGAGCACAGGTTTTTAAAGTAAAACCTTATGATTTTTTGAATTTCCTCAGTCTCCCTTTCCATTTCTGATTTTGTTGATTCTTTGTATTCTCTTTGTTTCTGATTGATTGGTTTCAGCTCTGAGTTTGACTGTTTCACACCAACTATTTCTCTTTGGGTGTGTTTGCTTCTTTTTGTTCTACAGACTTAAGTATGCTGTTAAGTTGCTAGTATGACGTCTCTTCAATTTTTTTTTTCTTTTTTTTTTTTTCCTCCTTTTTTATTTTTGATACTTTATATACATTTCCAATGTTTCCCCTTTTCTGAGTCTCCTCTTTGTATACCCCCCATCCCCTCCCCAACC